>JBBPKK010000687.1:0-18025 GCA_038089215.1 Tylopilus vinaceipallidus
AGTCATAAAACTAGACGGAAAGTGTAAAACAACCTACCCACAGACCAACAGGACAGACGGGACACGGCAGACGGCAATAACGGGATGATTCCGACAGTGATTTGAGACAGAAAATGGCGGAAACGGCGCGGGAAAGCGGCAGACATTGTGGGAAGGCGACGGAATGAGTGTGGGAAGTGGCTACACACATCGGAAACCTGACGGAAAGTGTTGTGAAGGCGGAATGGCATGGGATGTAAGGATTCAACCGTAGGGAACAGCCGTTCTCTACACCGCCCGACTTTGCACCAGGTACTCACTTTATGCAAGAACATGCTGACGCTCTAGATCTTGACCTGGCAAACTGGTTGTGGCCCAAAGAGCTAAAGCTTGTGCGCTGGCTCGTCCACATACACGAAGATGCTTTTGCTTGGGTACCGACGGAATGTGGCCGGTTCGACAAGCAGTATTTTCCACCAGTGAAAATCCTGACAGTGCCACACACACCATGGGTGCTGCGCAACATCCCTATCCCGCCGGCCATCTATGACGGCGCCCTGCAAATCATCAAGGATCACATTGTGTCAGGGGTCTATGAGCCGTCCGTTGCTTCCTACCGGTCCCAATGGTTTTGCGTCCTCAAAAAGGATGGCAAGAGCCTTCAGCTAGTCCATGATCTACAGCCGCTTAATGCCGTGACCATCCGGGATGCTTCCATCCCGCCGCTAGTTGAACATTTGGCGGAATCCTTTGGTGGCTACGCAGTATATTCTATGATGGACCTATTCGCTGGATACGACCAGCGGCCACTTCATGTTGAATCCCAGGACCTCACATCTTTCATGACGCCACTTGGGCCCTACCGGCTGACTACTGTTCTGATGGGATATACTAACACAGTACAGATCTACCAGGGGGACACGTGCTTCATCCTGCAAGACGAAATTCCGCATCACACGTCGCCGTTCATCAACGACATTCCAGTCAAGACAGTCGAAACGCGGTATCAACGTGCCGATGGCTCATATGAAACCATCCCCGGCAATAGTGGCATCCGGCAGTTCATCTGGGAGCATCTCACCGTCGTAAACCGGATTTTACAGCGCTTCCAGAATGTAGGCATCACCGTTTCTGCCAAGAAGTTCATTCTGGCTGCACCGGATGCCACCATCATCGGCCACAAGTGTACTATGGATGGATGGGTGCCGCACGAGGACCAGATCCAAAAGATCCGCGATTGGCTGGTTTGTCGGAACCTCACAGAAGTTCGCGGCTTCCTTGGAACATGTGGTGTGGTATGCATTTTTATCCGCAATTTTGCAAAGATAGCCCGTCCGTTAGTCAATCTGACGCGGAAGGGTGTTCCATTCGAGTGGGGTGAAGCCCATCTGGACGTGATGAATCGTCTGAAGGACGAGATCATTAAGTCCCCTGCGCTCCGCCGGCTTGATTATGCAAGTGAGCGGGAGGTCATCCTGGCGGTCGACACTTCGGTGATCGCTGTCAGATATATCTTATCGCAGGTCGGCGAGGATGGTAAACGGTATCCAAACTGGTTTGGCTCCATTTCATTGATGGAAGTCGAGAGCCGGTATTCACAGGCAAAGCTCGAACTTTTTGGTCTTTTCCGAGCACTTCGCACTGTTTGCACATTCATTTTTGGCCTTCCGAACCTGACAGTAGAAATGGATGCGAAGTATGTCAAAGGGATGATCAATAATCCCAACTTGCAGCCTAACACAACCATAAACTGGTGGATCGCTGGCATTTTACTATTTCAATTCCGTTTAGTTCATGTTGCAGCCGATCGTCATACAGGTCCCGATGGACTTTCTCATTGCCTGCTGTCAGATAAAGATCCGCCGGAGGATACCGATTTTGATGATTGGCTCGACAACGCCTATTCCTTCAGGGTTGTACTTTTGAACGATCGCATCTCATTACCTTTTGCACCACTCTTTCCATACTTGGCATCACCTTCACTCTCTTCCGCTTCCATCATCCGAATTTCCCCGCTGGAATGTGTCTATCCCGGCTTCCTGGTGATGCCTAGAACTTCTTCTTCCTTTAGCCCTGTGGCAGTTTTGTTCTTGGAACTTGACAAGGACTTTCCTTCCATTTCTGAGACTCCGGATATACCATGTTCTTCCAAGGTGAAAGCCAAGGAAGCACATATCGCACTAATCCACTCATTCCTACAGGATTTAATGCGGCCTTCCGATCTTTCTGATGCCAAATATGCATCACTTATTTCTTCCGCCCGACATTTCTTTATTCTAAACAGCCGGCTGTGGTGGCGCAGACCGCATGGGAACCATCAATTAGTCATCACAGAAGAGAAGTGATACGGACTTATTCGAGAGGCCCACAATAGCCTTGGACACAAGGGTGTCTTCACTGTCTGGACCCGCCTCCTCCTCCGTTTTTGGTGGCTGATGCTTGTCGAAGATGTCAAGTGGTATATCTGCATGTGTCATGAGTGCCAGCTCCGTCAGACCCATCGGATGCATCTTCCACCGACAGTTCTGATGGTCAGTGGTTTGTTCTGGAAGGTACACATCGACACAATGTTGATGCCGCGTTGCGGAGGGTATCGGTATGTTCTTCCTGCCCGCTGCGCTTTGACCAGCTACCCTGAATGGCGTATGCTGCGGTTGGAAAATGCCTCTGGCATTGCCTCCTTCATCTTTGAAGATATTCTTTGCCGTTGGGGCCCTGTGGCCGAGCTCGTCACTGATAATGGCTCGGCTTTTGTTCAGGCATTGGATATTCTCGCCGCCCGGTACCATGTCCAGCATATTCGCATAAGTCCGTACAACTCTCAAGCCAATGGCATTGTCGAGCAGCGACATTTTGATGTCCAGGAGGCCATCATGAAAAGCACCCCGGAGGAGGTGCCCTGGCATCGCACAGTACCCTCTGTGTTTTGGGCTGAGAGGGTAACTGTTTCTAAGGCCACCGGCCTTTCTCCTTATTTCATGGTTCACAGCGTAGAGCCCCTTTTCCCTTTCAATCTTTCCGAAGCAACATTTCTTGTTCCACTCCTGGAAGCTGACATTCTTCTGACTTCCGACTTAATAGGATGGCGCGCCCGACAATTGCAGAAGTGGCAGGAAGACCTGGAAGCTATCCGAGAACGAGTCCTGCGTGCACGCTTCAAATCAGTTGCTCAGTTCGAGGCCATGTACAGGAACCGAATCAAAGACTATGATTTCTCATCCAGAAGTCTAGTACTCGTTCGCAATTCCAAGGTCGAGAAAGAGCTGAATTGGAAGACGAAGCCGCGTTACCTTGGGCCGATGGTGGTAGTTCGCCACTCCACTGGAGGCTCATATGTATTGGCTGAGTTGGACGGATCCGTCTCGAAGCTCCGGTTTTCTGCCTTTCGTGTAGTACCCTATCATGCACGGTCCTGCATTTCAATGCTGGTGACACCGTTTATCGATGAAGAAACGAGCAATTCAGAAGTGGAAGAAGTGGAAGAAGTGGCCAATGAACAATCACACTCGGAAGATGATTCATCTGATGCGAATTGAACCCTGATACCACACAAACCGTCACTGTACGATATTGTTTTATCCCAGGCTTCGGCCGGTGCCTCTGTTTCACCCCGGGCTTCGGCCGGCGTCTCATTCATATCATAAGTTTCATCCTGGTTTTCGTCTGGTGGTTCCATCCGCATCCGATCATTTAAAAACATCCCCCTCACTTAATCACCTCTATTCCATTCCGAATATACAACAGAAAAAGATAGAAAGCAACAAGACACACATACCGTCTATCACTATACCACCTTTGATTCTCCCGAACTTCCGCTTGTTATGCCGGCGCTTCCGCACACTAATTCAGACTTCTTCCATGTGCCTGGCGTCACACCCGTTTGTTTAGTATATGACTACTGTCAGCTGAACGGTATCAGAAGATTGTGGACGGCAGGAAAGAGATCGGACAACATGAGACTCTCCTTTTATATTGGCATATCTTTCAACTTAGTTAACCATTTCTATTTTCACAGCCACCAGCAGATTGGACTTGCAGGGACATCAGACTCGAACAGGACACGATAGGCATCGGAACGCAAGATGACATTGTATGGACATTACAGGGCACATGAAAGGACTATCTACTCGGTGTCTGTTACGATTCGCTCTTGGCTCCTGTACTACCATACACTGGTTCGATCCTCGCCCCAGACTACCTTTTCTTTTCTTCTGTGATGACTCACCCCATTCCCCATGCCTACCCTAAAGTGCGATGACTCACTCTTATCTCTGACCAATCGCCTTTATCCCTCACTTGCTTCGTCATCACTTCTTCCAATTCTCACACTTGCCCTAAAGCGGTCCCCTCAAGTATATAAACCCTTCAATACCGTAGATACTCCTCAGACTTGTTCTCCCTTGTAAATCCCTTGTAGCTTGCATTGTACCTTCAATTCCCTTGTGGAATATACTCCTCTTGACACGTCTCCTGGCCACGGTTAAGTGCCAGCTCGTCCTCAGAACCCCTTGACTCGACCTAGTTGTTTGCTAGCGTCGTTATAACCTTTGACTCAACCTAGCCGTTTGCTAGCGTTGTTATAACCCTCGACTCGACCTTCGTGTCGTTTACTTAGCCTACAAGGAGTCCCCTTGTGTTCTTGTATAGTCTTGACCTTGATCCAACCAAGGGCTACTTCTATCCCTACCCGGGCTAGTCGTAACAAAAGAACAAGTCTCTCTCTCGTTTGGCTACTATTCAGTAGGCCATCACCATTACTCAGAGACCCCCCTCAGACCCCTGCTGGGGCGCTCGACATGCTCAGCAACCCTCAATTGTCTTTGACTCCGTCGAAGACTCCTCCGACACAGAAGACGTCTCTTCTGATCCCTACTCCTCAGAACCTGACCTTCCTATCGCATCGACAGAAGAAGGATCCCTAGACCAAGAACTCGCACACGACTTCTCCACTCGTGCCTCTATTCCCCGAACCCAGACACCCCCGTCCCCAACCCCAGTTCAACGGAATAACCCGTTCCTGTTCTCCACCAGAACCCCCGTTTTTACACCACCTAGCCCCATGTCCTCGAAACCCACAGAACTCCGTCTCGGCACACCCAAACACTTTGATGGCAACTTTGCCACAGCAAGACAATGGCTTAACTCTGTTGTCTTCTATCTCTGTGTCAACGTGTCTGTCTATGACACAGATGCCAAGAAGATCGCTTACGCCCTCTCGTTCATGACCAAGGGAGCCGCCACTTCCTGGGCATCTAACTTTAGAACCTCCGCCATCAAAGGAGGTGTTATCTCCATGGGATCCTGGGACGACTTTGTCAAGAAATTTGAATCAGGATTCAAACACCACAACTCAGTCAACCACTCGATTTCCTGGTTGACGAACACTCGCATCATTCCCCGAAAGGATGGAACCCTCGTCCCCTCCCTCACCGAATATAACTCCTCATTCAACAATCATGTCGCAGTCACAGAAATCACTGATCAGAACATCCTGATCAATTTCTACTCCAACGGACTCCCAAACTCCATTGTCACGAAGATTCTGACCATGGACAAGACCCCCGCCACCCTGGAAGAATGGCAAAGCAAAGCCCTCTCCTTCCATGCTCATCAGATCCAAATCAACGACATCCTTTCCCGCTGCCGAAATCCTGAGAAGACATTCTATCAGAACTTCTCTTCTCAGAGGACGACCCAGAAAGACCCCGACGCCATGGACGTAGATGCCGTCAAAATTCCTAAGCTCACCCCAGAAGAACGAAAACGGTGCTTCAAAAAGGGGCTTTGTCTTTGCTGCCGAAAGGCAGGCCACCGAGCCAACGCCTGCCCCACCTTTCCCCCTTCCACCTTGACCCCCACTAAAAGGAAACCGGCCGTCCAACAGGTCAAAGAGGATATCCCCTCCCTTATTCAGTTAGACGACGATGATGAAGAAGTCATTGGACGGATAGTCCTTGGAAAGCCGGGTTTTTAGAAAAGGAGCCTCGGTCGACGCGAGTAACTCCTTCCCCTTCATCGAGCATCAATGTAGTAGTATCCCTATCTGCTAAAACAACACAGATCCCCATTCAACTCATTGAACCGTCCGCCTCGATGAAAACCGTCAACACCCGAGCCCTGGTAGATTCTGGGGCTGATCTCAACTGCCTCGACTGGAGGTTCATACGAAAACACAAACTCCAGACCAACTGCCTTGACCTCCCAATCTCCGTCTGGAACATGGATTCCTCGTATAACAAAGATGGAGCAATCAAATTCTCCACCACCCTCTGTGTTAATGTCGAAGGAATCGCAACCTTTGCCACTTTTCACGTCATGAATTGCGGATCCCAGAATGTAATCCTCGGAGCCCCATGGCTGAGAAAAGCCAACCCGATCATAGACTGGTCGGCTCAAACCCTGGAAATCCTCGAAGAGAAAGATGAGTCTTCTCTCCTATATCAGCTACACAAGAAAGACTCAGAACGAGTCGACAAAGCATACCCTAGAATCCTCTCACCCCCACCCCGATCGGTTCTCTGTGCCAAAACCGACGAACATCTCTGGAACTACCTCGATTACGAACTCCCCGACCCCTTCGTCCGCCAAGCCAAGGATGCCTTCCACATCAACCAAATTATCAAATGTGGACACCGATTCATCAGACCATCGATCATAGCAAAGCTCACCCACGCCACTGAGCTGGCCATGGAGGCCGAAAAAGCCAAACCCAAGACCGAGTTGCCCTCGGAGTACTCTGCATTCGCCAACGTCTTCTCAAAAGAAGCCACTGACCACGTACCCCCTTCCTGACCCTACAACCATGAAATCAATCTCAATGACTCCTTTGTTCCCAAGATAGGGAAAATTTACCCCCTCTCCCCTGACGAACGGAAAGCCACCGAAGACTTCCTTGAAGAAAACCTTACCGCCGGGAAGATCCGTCCTTCCAACTCCCCTCAGGCCTCCCCCTTCTTCTTCGTGAAAAAGAAGGATGGTAAACTTCGTCCCTGCCAAGACTGTCGATACTTAAATGAACATACTGTTCGCGACGCCTACCCTCTTCCTTTAATCTCCGACCTCATCGATAAACTAAAAGGGGCTAAGGTATTCACCAAGTTCGATGTTCGGTGGGGATACAACAATGTCCAAATCAAGGACGGACATCAATGGAAAGCAGCCTTCATCACCCACAAAGGCCTCTTCGAACCCACGGTCATGTTCTTCGGCCTGACTAACTCCCCCACCACCTTCCAAAGGTTCATGAACGACTCCTTCCGCGATATGATTGCCGAAGGATGGCTGGTCGTCTATATGGATGATCTCCTCATTTTCTCCCCAGACGAAGCTACCCACACTGAACGAACCAAACGTGTCCTACAACGAATGGAGGAACTCGACCTCCACCTCAAACTCGAGAAATGTACCTTCGCCGCCTCGAAAGTGGAATACCTCGGCATGAGAGTTGAGCCAGGCCACATCACCATGGACCCCGTAAAACTTGACGGCATCGCCAAATGGCCAGAACCATCTTCCCTCAAAGAAGTACGGTCATTCTTGGGATTCACCAACTTCTATCAGTGTTTCATCCCCAACTACTCCACCATCGTCCATCCCCTCATAGACCTCACCAAGAAAACCTCCCCATGGAATTGGTCCCCCGCCTGCCAGAAGGCATTCCTCATCTTGAAGGACTTATTCCTCTCCAAACCAGTCCTTCAATTCCCCGACCTTGCCCGACCCTTCGCCATCGCCACTGATGCATCTGCCTTCACATCTGGAGGAGTCCTTTTACAAACCGATACCAACAGGGACTGGCACCCCTGTTCCTATCTCTCCCAATCGTTCTCACCCGCGGAACGAAATTACGACATCTATGACCGTGAACTCCTCGCTGTCATCCGTGCCTTGAAATCCTGGCGGCACTATCTTCAGGGATCCGCCACCCCCATCCAAGTGTTCACCGACCACAAAAACCTCACCTACTTTCAACAACCCCAGCACCTGAACCACCGACAAGCCCGTTGGCTCCTCGACCTTGCAGATTTCAATCTGAAACTTATTCATGTCCCCGGCAAACTCCTTGCCGCCCCTGACGCCCTCTCCTGCCGCCGTGATCTCCTTCCTCCCTCCAGTGACAACTCGTCGACAACCTTACTCCCTGAATCACTCTTTGTCAATGTCATCGACATGGCCCTCCGTGACAAGATCTCTTCATCCTCTGCCTCTGATCCCCTCGCCATCGATGCCCTTCAAAACCTCACTGACACCTACCTCCCCCCCTCTGTCCGCAAGCGCCTCACTGACTTCCAATCAGTCGACAGTGTCCTCACCTACCAGGGCCGCGTCTATGTCCCCACCGATGTTGCACTCTGCCGTTCCATTCTCCCCTGATGCCACGATCACGAGAGCGCTGGCCACCCCGGCTATTTGAAGACCCGCCAGCTTGTGGCTTCGGAATTTTGGTGGCCTGGCCTTGCTACTTTCATCCGGAAGTACGTTGAGGGATGTGCGTCCTGCCAGTGTTCAAAGGCCAACATGCACCCCACCGTTCCCCTGCTTCACCCAATCCCGTCCTCCGCCACTCACCCCTTCCAGCAGGTCTCTTGCGACCTCATCACCGACCTTCCCCCGTCCTCCGGCTTTGATTCCCTGTTGGTCGTGGTCGACCATGGGCTTACTAAGGGGGTAATTCTCTGCCCCACCAAGAAAACGTGCACTGCTGAAGACATCGCATCCTTCTTTTTCCTCAAAGTTTACTCCCGGTTCGGTCTTTACGACAAGATCATCTCTGACCATGGACCACAATTCGCCTCCACCTTCACCCGAGCCCTCGGGAAACTCCTCAAATACGACTTGTCCCTATCCACCGCTTACCACCCCCAAACCGACGGAGAAACCGAATGAGTCAACCAAGAAATTGAAACCTATCTCTGCATCTTCTGTGGAAATAATCCCACGTCATGGAGCAAATTAATCCCGCATGCCGAGTTCGCCCACAATCACCGCCCTCACTCCGTCACCGGCAAATCTCCGTTCTATCTCATGATGGGATATGAACCCCATGCCCTTCCCTCGATTCTCTCTTCCTCCGACGTTCCCGCAGTCAACGACCGCATTAAAAACCTTATTGCCGCCCGAGATGAAGCCCTCGCTGCCCACGAACTCGCCCGCCAAATGGTTGCTACCCGCATAAAACGAAAGTTCACCCCCTTTGACAAAGGGGACAAGGTATGGCTAGAAGCCAGGAACCTGAAGTGATCAGTTGTCAACCCCAAGTTCGCCCCGAAACGCGAAGGACCCTTCACCATCACTAAAGTACTATCCCCGATCACTTATCAACTCCGCCTCCCCAAAACATGGAAAATCCACCCTGTGTTCCACGCTTCCCTCCTGTCACCTTATCGGACCAATGACATCTATGGCCCCACTTTCCCTGCGCCACCCCCTGATCTTATCGATGGAGAAGAAGAATTCGAAGTCGAGAAGATCTTGCGCCACAGAGGAACCCCATCGGCCCGATGGTTCTTGATCCGATGGAAAGGATACCCACCGGAAGATGACTCCTGGGTCTCAGAGCGGAATCTCAAACATTCTAAGTCCGCTCTGGAGGAATACAAGAACCTCCATCCCTCCGCCTTTCCCTCATCCCCCTCGAAAAACCCCACTCGCAAACGCTATGGCCATTGAGTTCCCTCGCCCCTCCGACTTCACCAACGCCACCCCCTCTGTCTCCGACCCCACCACCTTGGTGAACAACACCCCAGCTTCACCTCGCTCCCCTTCGCTCCCGCCCATCCATAGAACCCCCATCTCCTCCGTCGCCGTTCCTCTCTCTGGACTCGAATTCCACACAGGCGCCCCCACCCCTGATTACCTTACCACCGTCCAAGACTTCATTGCCGACTCCCGCCTCTCTGTCCCCATCGGTGCCCATCTGGACATGGAGTCCCCCCTATTCCACCTATACCAAGCGCTACTACAGACCGAACGACTACAGAACACCGCCCGCCTCACCCCCTACCAGCTCAGCGGGGTGTCCATCGCCTACACGGAAACCATCTGCACCATATACAGGGAACTCCGTCATGCCCTTGGAACGCTAGCATACCAGTTGGAAATGGGAGAATTCCTGACTGACTTAGATCGGTACCTCTGAGAGCTAGGCTCCACCCCCGCCACCTCCACCCCATCAGCCTCGTCCTCCCCACTAAACGAAGAAGAACTCGCTGCTCTGGAGCAGTCAGACGCTTACATGACGGGCTTTGACGGACGAATGATCCTCTCGTCCAACCATCCCCGATACCATGACTCGTGCTTTCATTGCCATCGACTGGGCCACATCCACGTTCACTGCCCCTAATATGAATGCCCCCTGTGCCGCCGCTTCCAACCTGGCCATACCCAAGCGTGATGTCTCCTGATGCTCCACCGAACCCGTCCCCCCTTGTTCTCCTCTTCGTCTCCTACATCCTCATGATCCTCTAGGTCCTCCGGATCTAGACATAACTACCGACATGCCACCGCCTGGATCTCCTCTGGAGGATGTCCTCCTCGCCCGGTTCCCCCTCCTCAAATGAGAATCCGTACCCCCTCCCCTCAGTCGTTCCCTGAGGGCTACGACAGCCCGTACGACTCTACTGGTGAAGCGAACATGACTGGTTCCCCTGTTCACCACTCCTTTGACCTATAGAATGGTCTTCACTGGGGTTTCAGACATACTAAGGGGGTAATGTTATGATTCGCTCTTGGCTCCTGTACTACCATATGCTGGTTCGATCCTCGCCCCGGACTACCTTTTCTTTTCTTCTGTGATGACTCACCCCATTCCCCATGCCTACCCTAAAGTGCGATGACTCACTCTTATCTCTGACCAATCACCTTTATCCCTCACTTGCTTCGTCATCACTTCTTCCAATTCTCACACTTGCCCTAAAGCGGTCCCCTCAAGTATATAAACCCTTCAATACCGTAGATACTCCTCAGACTTGTTCTCCCTTGTAAATCCCTTGTAGCTTGCATTGTACCTTCAATTCCCTTGTGGAATATACTCCTCTTGACATGTCTCCTGGCCATGGTTAAGTGCCAGCTCGTCCTCAGAACCCCTTGACTCGACCTAGTTGTTTGCTAGCGTCGTTATAACCTTTGACTCAACCTAGCCGTTTGCTAGCGTTGTTATAACCCTCGACTCGACCTTCGTGTCGTTTACTTAGCCTACAAGGAGTCCCCTTGTGTTCTCATATAGTCTTGACCTTGATCCAACCAAGGGCTACTTCTATCCCTACCCGGGCTAGTCGTAACAGTGTCGTGGATACGAAACACCTTGTTCTTGAGGTTGGCCAGCTCTCTCACCGCTTGCGCCAGCATCACCTCTTGAGCCTTGTTGGACGTCATGGCCGTCCACATTGCCGTCTCTAGGCGGCGGAAGCGGTCTTCCCAGTTGCCCAACAGTTCTTCTGACATGGGCTGCGCAGCCCTCTTGGACGGCCCTGCCTCGGTCGCTCGTGCCTTCCCCTTTGGTACTTTCTTCAGCCGTGGGGACTCCATCTCGACGTCTGAGTCACTGACTTCAACAACCTCGTGCTCAGGAGGAGGTGTGCGTGGTGCTTGAGCCATTGCCGGTCAGCATTAGTAATTTAGGGAGCCGCTGCACTCACCGTTCTTTTTGGCGGCCCCTTTGCCGGTCGTGGAAGCCTTTTCACACCGGCCCTTGCGGCGTTGGCAGAGCCGACAACTTCTTCTGACCAGCCCCTTGCACGGCACTTGCGCATGCCGGCAGGTGGTGCATGGCGTGCTGTGTCATACATTGTCGCCCTTCCTCCGAGACACCTTCACGGGAGCTGGCTTGCTGGCCTTCTCGTCATTCTCACATTCGACTTCTGCATCTTCCGCCTCTCGAGCATGCTGTAATTGAGTCGGTTGCATTTTTGAAGCAAAGGCAAGTCACATACCTTAGTAACCTTCGCCCTCGGCCACACCTCTACCCAAAACTCAGTGCTCACGCAGGTCTCGCTCCGCCCTTCTTCGGCTCCGCTTGTCATAGGTGCTCCTGCTTCTTCCGCCTCCTGGCTAGTCGCAGCCGTCCTTGGTTGCCCCAGCGCATCGTCCACCTGAGTGGGACTGGCGTCTGTTTTGTCGGCCGGGATCACCTCGCCCACAGTGTTTATCAAAGCAGCGGCGGCCACCACACCTTCCGCCGCTCTCTGCTTCTCCTGTTGTCCCCATGCATGTGCCATTTGAGTGGCAGTCTTCAGCTCTTCCCACTCAGCCGACATCAGCTCGATGGGGGCACCAAGCTCTCGAGCCGCATTCCTGCGGATGGTGAGGTTGTTCTGTAGACGATTAGCGCTGTCTGGATAGGCCATAAAGCGGGTATGCACCAGTCAGGGGCCCCACTCTTTCAACCAGTCGCCCTGCTCCTCCGCGAATGCTTTGGTGTCGTCGGGATGGCACTTGGCGGTAGCCAGAGCCGCCACCAGGGCTTCCTTGTAGGCTGCCACTGCTTCTGCCTTAGGGTCCGGGGCCAGTGAGGTGTCGTTGTCGTCATCGAAGAGGAAGGCGGCGAGGTTGTCGTCACTGGTGGTGCCGGTGGTGTTTGCCATGAGAGAAAGAGAGGAGATCATAGTGGTTGACAAGGAAGTCGCGTTGGTCACATGTCGCGTTTGTGGACGTGTGCCACTGCTTACATAATGACAAGGCGGAGTCTGACTGGGGACAGTCAGTTTCTAAGTCCCCCACAGATGTAGCAAACCGTTATTTCCTGATGCTGAAATACTGCCAGGCCACCTCTTGCTACACACCCCAATGATGCTCGGTGTACTCGCTCACTCTTCTGCCCGTCCTCGATGCCTTCCACACTTCCGCACAGTTCTTCCGCTGTCGGCCGATGTCTTCTGATGCCGATGAAGACGGTCCTTGTTCCTGTCCACCTCTCTGAGTCCCTAGATCTGCCGGTGAGTGTCTATTTGATTTTACTTACCTTTCTATCCATCTGCATTCCACTACCTTGGTTTTTCTGCGCACGATACTTTCTCTTCTGCCATCGGAAGACTTGTTTTCCTCTCGGTACACCCCATACCTTGTGTCAGAAGGCTACAGCTGCCGTCGGAACTACCTTATAGTATTCGGACGTATTCTTACCCACTTACGGTAGTGTCGTAAACACTAGTATTGCATTATAACATGTGCCCTGTACGTACAAGAGGATCTACCTACCTTTTCTCTGTACATCCGCCACAAGCGTGAGTCTGATACTGGTCCCCGACTGTTTTCCCTCTTTTTCTTACCTTCCGTCGCCCCGCACGTCACCGCCGTCTCTTCTGAACCCATTGGAAGACTGTAAACTGTCCTAGCAACCCCAGAAGCTGTCGGAACACCCAGTTCCAGCCCGGGCAGAGTTAGTTGTAAGACCTGAAAGCTTTAGACTTCTCCTTGAACCTTTGAATCCCTTGGGAAGAGCATATTGCGCCATTCCCCCTTTCTACTGATTCCCCTGTCCATCCAGACAGGTTATACGTTTTACACCGTCATCACTGATCATAAGAACCTTTCTTGCTTCAGCCAACCCCAACACCTGAGTTGACACCAGGCCAGATGGCCCCTTTTCCTCCAGGACTTTGATGTGCAGTTTAAACATGTCCCTGCCTCCCAAGTCACCCCAGCCGATACCCTATCATGATTCTTCTACCCCCCAACTGTCACCGACAATGAGGACGTCACCCTCCTTCCCAACCACTTGTTTGTATGAACCCTTGATGCCTCCATTGCCTCCAAACTTGCCTCTTCCACCCCCTCTGATCCCTTTGTCCTCACTGCCTTGCAACACCTTGCCGACTTGGAATCCCCTCTCGCCTGCTCCCACCTGTCTGACTGGTCTTACACCAATAACCAGTTATATTACCGAGGCCGCCTCTACATCCCCGCCCCCCTCTGCCATGATCTTGTTGCCCACCTGCACTCCTCCCCAAGTTCTGGACATGGTGGCATTTTTCGCACTCAGGCTTTAGTTCAGCGTGACTATTGGTGGCTGGGCCTTGCCTCCTTTGTTCGCAAATATGTTCTTGGCTGCCCCACCTGTCAGGCCAACAAGGTCAACACTCATCCAACAGTCCCTGCACTGTCCCCCCTCTCCTCCTCTGCTACTCACCCCTTTCAACAGATCTCCCTTGACCTCATCACCCACCTGCCCCCGTCCAACAGTTTCGATTCTATTTTGGTTGTGGTCGACCATGGACTTTTGAAGGGGGGTATTTTTATCCCTTGTACCAAAACCATTGATGTGGCAGGTGTCGCAGCACTCTTTTTCCGCCACATTTACCCCCGATTTGGACTCCATGACCAAGTCATCTCCAACAGAGGGCCCCAATTCGCTTCTGCCTTTAGCCTAGAACTGGCTAGACTCCTCCAATACAATGTAGCCCTATCCTCCCCTTATCACCCTCAGATGGATGGCCAAACAGAACATCTCAATCAGGAACTTGAAACGTACCTCCATATCTATTGCCAAGGTTCTCCCACATCCTGGTCTCAATTCCTCCCTACAGCCGAATTTGCACATAACTCTTCCCCCCATTCTTCCACCCACCAATCACCATTCTACCTCATGATGGGATATGAACCCTGCTCTTACCCACCTCTGGGAAAAACCTTCCTCCCTGCTCTGGAACAATGAATGACTGCCCTGGACAAAGCAAGAAAAGAAGCCCTGGCTGCACACAAAAAAGCTTGCCTAATTATGAAAGAAAGAGTACGCTCCAAATTCACTCCCTGGAAACAAGGAGACAGAGTGTGGCTTGAGGCTAGCAACCTCCAATTCCCTGGTGCACATCCTAAACTCTCCCAATGACGCCATGGTCCCTTCCCCATAGAAAAATTCATCTCCCCTCTCACCTATTGCCTGAAACTTCCCCCAACATGGAAAATTCACCCTGTCTTCCATGCTTCTCTTCTTTCCCCTTTTAGAACTACCGCTGAACATGGAACTCCCTTTTTAGAACCACCCCCGGAAACTATAGACAGAAATGAAGAGTATGAAATCGAAATGATCCTAGCTCATCGAGGATCACACCAAAGAAGACAATACCTAGTTATATGGAAGGGATATTCGTTGGCCGAAGACACCTGGGAACACGAAGACAACTTAGAACACTTCCAGGAACTCCTCAATGCTTATAAGACCGACCACCCCTTGGAATTCCCCCCACCACCTCTTACCTCCAACTGACAAGATGTCGTCCTTATCCTCCTATGTCTCCTCCCCATCTGGCTCCCCTGACTCCCATACTTCCCCCCTGCCTGATGATTCACCCATCCTCCCCATCCCCGAAGATTTCCCTATCCACCTCAACTGCCTGCTGGTCGACTGGCTTTGTATCATTCTTGCTACCATTCTAGAAAGCCCCACACTCACTTTCGCCCTGGAACAGTCCACAGTGTTCCCTGGAACCACCATACTGCCCCCGCTTGCCAATGTCTACAGATCCATGGCGCTAAACCGCTTCCTCCTTGCCAATTTCCCCCTTCAGGAACCTCGATCCCAAGCGTATGACTCGCTTACACAGGGACTAGTAGAATCCAGCAACCTGGTCCTAGACTTACTGGCTGCAGAAGGCCTTGGTACACTCCTGGACTTCCTTCCCCCCAACCTCCTTTGCTCCCATATCTGCCCTATTCTTGAACTCCTCTCATACCCCAACCTCCATTACTACCTCTGCCCCCCAAGCTACCATTGAGACCCTATCCCCCATGGTACTTCTATCTCCCTATCCAACTGCTTATCTTCTCCACCCCTCCTCCCTTCTGACATCCAGGAAGCCGAATGACAACAGTTCTTTCAGGACAGGCAGCACTCATCTCCCTTCGCAAGCGTTTGCACCAACTGGAGGGGACTTTCTTGCACCCAAACCATCCCCTCTTCCCCTCACATTGACAACGAGGCTGTGCCTCTCCCTGTTCGCCTGCCTTCACCTTCCCCCCTCATTACAGGCCCCCCTGATCGGACGTGTTTTGTTTGCAGTGCCTCTGACCACTGGAGGATCTACTGTCCCCAATATCGATGCCCATACTGTAACCACCTATCCCCTGGTCATTCCCAAGCCTCCTGCCCCAATCGTCATTGTAACCACTGTGATCGCTTAGGCCACATTGTGGTGAACTGTCCTTTTTGGGAGACAACCTCCCCCCTTGAAGTGGATGTGCCAGTATCAGGAGAAGAGGATGCCTGGAACAAGAGGTATGACAGAGACTCTACCTCTGATTGGTTTGAACAGGATGGAGAACAAAGAGAGGAGGGAGACCAAAGGGCTGCCAGTGCACCCGGAAATTAGAAGGATGCGTCGGAAGTGGTACCTCCACCTTAGTGAGGGGGTAATGTTACATTTTCTTCACCTCTGGTTCTTCCCTTGGTTTCCCCTATGCTTCTATGTACACTTATCCGTCCTAGGGCTCACCCTCCTCTTCCTCAAAGCCCTATGGTTCACCCTCATCCATATTCTATGTGTCTCGCTTTCATTCTTCCTTCTCATCAGCTGGCACCTAAGCGGTGTCATCCCTTAGCTACCATCTCGTCATTCTAGAATCTTCTGATGCTGCAGACACTGCCCTGACGGTTATTATTCTTTCTGATGCTTCTCTGCAGCACTTTCCTTGTTTATCCTGATTCCATACTAGCCCTAAAGTACACAGGATGTATATAAGGACTAACAGGTTAGCTTGGGAAATCCCCAGGTAAATCTGTGCAATCATACGTAGTGTTCTAGCATTTTTTGAGTGATTGGCCCACAATCTCTCTTAGTATCCCTCTCGAGGCAAATGACGTTAGCTCTACGTTAGTGAGCAACTGTGAATGTGTAGACTTCATATTGCTTCACCTTACAGCTTGCATTATGTTGTACCTAGCATAACAGCTTGTGCAAGAGCATTAACCCGGCATCAGTGTCAGCAAGTGGTGGGCAGGCATGGCAAGGGAGATGATGCAGTGGATGTAGCCCCAGGGCATGCAGAGAGGCTGTTCGAAAACACCCATGGCCGTGGAGCTGCCAAGGTGGTAAAAAACCTGTTTGTGCATGCTAAGGCGGGTGAGAGCAAGTGTGGTAATGATAGGGTGTACCAAATGTTATTACGGATGGAGGAATCGACCTTGGGGCCAGCCTGTGTCGGGGTTGGCAGGAGTGAGTGAGTAGTGCCTGCATGTAGTGGGCGTCAGGGCGAGCCCAGGGACATGGGCACAAGAAGTGGAGAAATGCTTTACTCCGCCCATCAACGAGTCACCGATCAGTGTGTATTTATATAAGTTCAACACATAGGCATATATTTCTGGTTGTCTGTAGACTCTGAGGCCAACATGCTTGTCATGATCCTCAACCTGAATCACCAAAACGATTTGACAAATAGACAATGACTCTAATTTTTACTGCACTCTTTGGGTCTAACTTCGGAAACTGAATAGGGATGGTGTAGCCACTGTTCATGGAGACACCATGCTGTTCATAATGATGCTTCAAAATCAGGATTGTCTGGATATCAGCTAAGGTGATCCCAGCATGTTATGGGGCATGTTATGGGGATCCAGATGGTGCGCAGGTTTCCAATCGCCAAACAATGTGCTCTTTTGACATTGCTACAGACAATGCAACAAAGGAGGAGATGCGGAGGGAGTGAAGGCGGCATGAGAGAGAGGGGTCAGGCAGAGCACGCAATGCTTTCAGCCCCAGACAGAACAGGTCCAGGTGGGGCATGAGCTGCCAGGTTGTCCTGGCAAGTTGTTGCAAATATTAACAGTAGTGATTGATGCTCAATATTGCATGATGTACAGTAGTATGCTCTTGCAAATTAGTTACTGTGCCTTGCAACACACACGTTGACTGACTCCAAATTGGATTTGGAGCGGGTATCTCTTGCAATACACTGGCATGCCTTTCTTGCAACTTTAGTACTATCTCATGTTGCAACACACATTGAACTGCCTTTCCAAGATGCATACCTGTCTTGCAACACCCTGGACAGCTACCTCGTCTTGCAAAACCCACCAGGCCCCAACTGTGTTCAATTCCAACTTTTGCAACTTTCT
>JBBPKK010000688.1:0-17992 GCA_038089215.1 Tylopilus vinaceipallidus
CTTGAGCGCATATCCGACCACTTTTTGAATCGATTGCTGCGTTCTGTGGTGTACATAGTTCCGGGACGATCAATAAGCCAATGTAAAGTGATATCGAGCAGCACGAAAAAGAGATGGGGCGCAAAGGATCGGTGTCAGCGCCATTGAGGATGGAGTCGAAGGAGAACACACACGCGTTGAGTTTTCGCAGGAGACCGAGGAACTGCATGCGTACTTCGAAGGGGTCCATGATTGAATCAAAGTTTGCTTGCGACCGAGTCGGTCTGCAGAAGTTGGCTGGCTGGTGGTTCGTGGTGGAATCCTGTCATGGATGGCTTTGTTGTCGCTTGATTCATCGCGCCTTCCTGACGCCACTCTAGTAGTAACGGCGATATGCACCCCACACGCAGATATGAAACCCAAGCATTTATTTTTCTATCGATAAGCTGTAGCACCGGGGTGTTCTCTTCGTCAATACTTGGGAGCGTCCGCCGGCCCGTGGTGTCTCCGCGCGACATTTGTCCCTCAAAGTTCCGGAGGCGCAGAAACCATGGCCCCATGTCGCAGAATTCAGCTTGCTCAGGCGGTTTTGGCGAGTCGTTCGCGTCCACGCAGAGCACTGACCACAGCACCCCAGATTCCAGAACCACCTCTGCGTCTACCCGAGCTGTCGAACCCTCCACCGTCCGGGTCCAGCGCCCCACCCACGTTTCGCACCGCCCTCAGGAGTGGAAGGCTTGGTGCCCATTCAGTTATACGCATCAACCTGACGGGCTGTACCGCTCGCGCGGATCAGCGATAATCTACAAACTCGGCGGGGGTAAGGCATAATGGCTCCAAGGCATGGTCCGCCGGATGCCAGTGTGCTCCCCGTTTCTGGTTCCTGTGTGGGTAGTCACCGATAACCTCACACCGGTCAGATACCGTTGATACCTCAGATTGCATCCCCGGGCGACCAACTTGTATAGATCAACGAAATTTAGGACACTAAATACATGGACGGCTACAATCCAATAAACAACACGACCCCTCCAAGACGTCATGGGCCCTGTAGATCTGATTGAATCTGGAATATAGTTGACGCGTTTTTGACAGCTTGGATCTGCACCGGGATTCCACAAGGAGCATGGATCGAACGGGTCGAACGATCGAGGCCTGTAAATCACGATCGATGATGCAGTCCAGATCTTGAAGCTGCGGCTAACAGCGAGATGTGAACACGATGGGCTACGGAACGTCCAACACCTGCGGTCTGAGGATCAACGGAATCGAAGGCGATGACATCAAACAACACATTGCCGCGCATCAACTGGAAATGGTGTTCGGCATTGTGGCGAGCCTGCAAGTTCCGCTGAGGCTGGAAGAGTAGTGGAAA
The DNA here is from genome assembly GCA_038089215.1 of Tylopilus vinaceipallidus. Lineage (NCBI taxonomy): Eukaryota > Fungi > Basidiomycota > Agaricomycetes > Boletales > Boletaceae > Tylopilus > Tylopilus vinaceipallidus. Next base: position 1,355 of record JBBPKK010000688.1, read on the forward strand.
CCTGTCGGAACCCAGGCATTGAAAGTACTGGTTCGAACAATGATGGTATTATATCCAGCTTGAAGATGGGTGGTATCATTGTCCATCGACCTAACGATGAGTCCTGTATGAAACAAAGAAGAGAGAAGTAAAGATTACCATCGTCTCCGTCACGCTGCATTCGAAGTCACCATGAGTGGAAAGGCGAGACAACGGGTGCCCAGTCGCCGGGCAACATCTCGAGTGGCGGACAGCATACAGTGAACATCGTTACGACCGTCTTATCATCTGTTCCCGCGCGGTGGTCATTTCCGCGCCGCAGCACAGTAGGGCTGGCATCCTGATTGGCTAGAAGCAGCCAACTCACCATGCCAAGCGGGTACTGGACCCTATCCTACTAGTTGGTGCTCCTCGCGTATCACAACTGCATAGTTTTTCCGGCTGTTCTGCCACATTTGCTGTGGAATGATAGGAATTACTGTGCAAGGATGACGAGACCACAGGATACCAGGACTCCTTGGCCAATCAGGGAACCAGGTGACGCACGTTCGACAATTATCTGATCTTCTGGCGACCCGAATTGTGGCGAATGCCAGCCATGAGCTCCATTGCTTGGTATATGTGGCAGGTTGGTGGCAGGCGGAGTCCAAAGCATACCTTGGATAACCGTTAGAACATATCCATTTTTTGAGGGGGTTGTCGAGGGGTGTTGAGACATTGAAGAGCTGGGAGAGCGAGTAAGGTTGTCTTCCGGTGATTTAATAAACTCTAGTGGGCGTCAGGCCGCCCACTTCGCAGTATACAGCTTGGTCGGCTGTCCGGCGCTACGTAGCCGTTTTCGGACTTTGCCGCCTAATATGTGAGAGTAGTCGCCCAATGATTGAATTAATTTCTGGCGTCCCAGGACCATCTTAGATGCGGACGGATGACGATTGGCAAGCGCCAGAAAGCCCTTTAAATTATTTGCATGTCGTTGCATACTTTTTGGCACCCCCATAACGACTCAGACCTCTTGTCGACGATCGCACCGCACGCGTCCGTTCACCCCCGCATCATTCAATCATCCTCTGATGCCTACAACTTCAAGCTGCACCTGCAGCAGGGGGCTTCTAGATTCATGGACGTCGGCTCTAAAGTGAGTATGCTAGCGCAACCCCACAATTCACTCCAGAACCGACTTTGGTGTTTCCACTACATCCAGACTCAGCAACTGTTGCTTAGTAGTGGAATACACCGTTTCATTGTCGATTCTGAGTTACTAGCAATACATTCCTTTGTGTTAATGGTCTGTTCCCACCTTAAACGTCATCACGTTGGATGACTAGATTGCCCACTCCATGTATCCGATGAGAGATAGCTGCGAACTCAGTCCATCCAGCACTCACCAGTACAGTAGTACTGCTTCGAAAAAAATCCCACGGCGGAGGCTCGTGACAATCACACTTGAAGCTTGAGGTGAGTCAGCCAGACCATTCCGTTGTGTTTACAGTAATAGTACAGTTTAAAGTGCATTGAACTATACACGTACTCATAGATTACATCTCGGCCCCTAGCGTCGTTGAATTCACCAAGATTTTGCACAAGCCAAACTAACCACTGCTGAAATAGCGTGTGATGTCAATGTAACTTATTGCAGTGGGAGAGTACAGCGAATGCAATAGTGTTCATCACAAACTCGGTGTTGTTAGGAAGTAGGTGTGAGAGGTGCTTGTATTGTGGGATGCAGTGAGACTCTGGTGCCTTTCGGAATCCACGTGTTCGGAGCGCCCGCTCCAGGTACCGCTTCAAAGCGGTGGTAGCTGTGCAGCGGACCTAAGCACTCCGCTACCTTCGTGTTCGGCAAAACAATATCGCGGAGTTTATAAAATAAGAAATTTTGAGGTTTTTTTCTTCCGACACAGTGGCGGAATGTAACGATCGCGATCTTACTGTTCCCCTCCGTCTTCCTCGAGAAGGGACAAAGTGTAAGAGTCTCGGGCGCATAAAAGCATGTGACACCCTTTGGCTTGCGACATACTCCAAGTCGCAGTTCCCGTATCTCCTTTCTTCATAGGCGGAGTACCACAGAACACTCAATGTCTATCAACTTCAACCCCTTGCCTCCCCAACATCCCCACTGTGATGATGTGGACCCTACATGTGAGCCGCTTCCGCTGAGTGACGCTGCGTGTGGTGATCACCATCCAAGCGCTGCATAACGGCCACTATTTGAGCCTGCCGATGCCAACCCCGACGATGTGAGTTGCTCTTCCATCATATTACTCCACGTCCTCATAGTATCCCTCTGTCAGCGAGAACCATCAATTTTGCATCGGATTACGTTCAGTTCCGGAGAACGATCCACACACAAGCCAAATGTAAGCTGTCTGGTTCGATCCTGTTCATCGTTCTAATTGTATCTTTCAGTAACCATACCAGTGCGCCCGAACCCTTTTCCCAGTGGGTGTTTATGATATGACATGCCTCATTCATGCCCATGATCATTCATAGCGCACAGACTTCCTACAACCTCAAGTTATGGAACCCGCCCGATGTGCAGCTTGCCTTGCCTGCAACAGCGCACGGTACTCATATGATGTCCACTAGTCACCCTGCCTCTGACCCGGGCCAGGTTGTCTCGTACTGGATGGGCGATTTATCGTTCTGCCCTACCCAGAGTGCGTGGGCAACCTCATCCGATTGGCAGCCCCTACTTTTGCTCAATGGTCAGCAAAGCGATACTCATTGGCATCAGTCACCCAATGGATCAGGCTCCCACCTTTCTCCCGTCCATTCTTCTCATGGGATGCATTTTCCCTACCCGAACCCAGCAGCCAAGGAGAACATCACGGAATCATTTGCTCCACACCACTCTCCATGTCAGTTGTTCCCTCCGCTTTACCCTCACTCCGGTCCACACCCAGTGTCACCCGGGCTTCTCGGCACAGGTCCCCGTTCCAACCCCACCATCTATCGGGTGCCACTCCAGAATTCCCTCGCTCGGAAGCATGCTGCCCGTGCGATCGCGCATGAGGGGATATGGATCGATGAAGAAGAGCTTCTGCAAGGTCTGAGGGAACCCGATGAAAAGATTATCCTTCACCAATGTCGCTGGGAGGAAGACCGTTCGTCGTGTCACCTGTGGGTCAAAGTCGACAAGTCGAGTATCAACACCCACATCCAAAAGTGGCACGGAGGACGGCCTGGGGGAGACAAATTGCAGGCTGATTGTCGTTGGTCTGCTTGCGGCAAGACGATGCTCAAAGAGTCGGTCGCGAGGCACATTGTTAATATTCATCTTGAGGAGATGTTGGAGTGCCAGGGCTGTGGGAAAAAGATTGCTCGGAATGATGCCTTTGGACGGCATGCTGCGAAATCAAACTTTGAAGCATGCCGAACATCGGGCGCGCTGGTCACGTATTCTCATCACGCGAGGGAGATCGATGCTCGCGCCGCTCTGAATAGTGGAGGAAACGTACGGTATGCTAGCGCATGAATATAGCTTTGCGTTTAAGGACTGCCCCCTTTTTTCGTTGGTATTGTTGCACAGTAGTGAACATGTGGATGCCTGTACTCCGTGTATTTGAGTTTATTGACATTCGGTTTATGCTCGACCAATTCGGAGGGTGAAACGGATGCAGCCCCACGGTGCCTCCCGCACTTCTATGAATGAAATTTACAAACACCACCAGCTGGGACTAGGTCGACGCTTTCCATGGAGATTTTAGAACACGAAACAGATTTCTACGTGTCCCAACTGGTGGCATACCTACTGTTGCATCTACAACGCCGGTATGTCGCATATTCAGCGCCACAGGATCATCCAAGTGTACTTCTACCCATCTAAGACTTCCGCAACTCCTAACATTCCAGATCAATTGCCATGACTTCAATTCTTTAGCCCAGGTTTTACGTTCCGGTGCTCTTCGCTCTCATGACGTCCGCATCTGGTAACTGCACAGCCGGCGCGGACTCGGAACGCACCCATTTGATTCATGAGGGTCCTCGGTATGCAATAATAACATGATGACAATGGGGTGTCCTCTGTACTCGCAACACATGAATTGGGGAGAGGATCGATGGGGATATCGTTACTGTCAGGATCTGCTTATTCCAGCGTATGCTTGGTAAGTATCGGGTAATGGTGCGAGACTCTGATCAAAGAATCAGGCCTTACTATTCTGATTGAGTACGTTTTTCAGACTCTTTAGGATTTTTTTTCAAATGTTAACGCAACTTGCCATATAGGGCCATCTCCCCATAGTACAGGTTCGGTGACATTACGCCCTGCCATCGAGGCTATCCGAGAGACACTGTGCCCACTGCAAGGTGTCGTGATATAAATCTTCTTCTCATTGGGATCTCCGGAACATATTTCGTTCCACCTTGCGCCCCACAATCAGCCGACAAAACGGCTGCTAGTCCGATAACCCTTTGCAATACCTATATATCCGCTTACAGCATTGTTGCTTACTCAAGGGAGGAGTGAGTACTAAAAGAGCATGCCCTCATTACTTCTCGGCTAATTCAACGCCGAATGCCGGCGTCGGTCGCAGGCATGGAACGAACAAAGATTCTGATAATTACCTGTTGCATTTTTTGTTTATTCCCAGGCGGTCATCGATCTTTCCCCCTTCATCTCTATACGACCTTCCTATCCAAGCCCCCGCTGCGACACGATTCATGCTCCCTTCCCGATCAGGGTACGCACCAACAATGTCAACGACCACCTGGTCCCGAGCCCTCCAACAGACGTGCCGACTGCCTTCATTTGGACCGCTGCTGGGGTTCCGACCCGCCACGCAGCCCAGCGCCTGGCTGACTGAGCCAACATCACCTTGCGTTTCACTTCATCTGCGAGCTTTCCGTTGGCAATCAGGTTTTGGTATTTTTTTTGGCCAGCAGCCATGAGGCTGGCATTTTCCAGCCGGTATAAAGTTGCTGGACCTTCTCCTGTTTCTGGTGTCGTTTTGACCGAACCTCAGGCCATGATGCCATCTTCGTGTTTCTCTTGCACTGTTGGCGATCATGGAATCAGTCATAACGAGCAGAGATGCCTCCCACCCCTCGAAGCTAGTTCTGATGCCCACCCTTTCGGCTTTTCTGACCCCCTAGATGCGCGAAACGACTTCTTCCTGGGATCGGCTCCCGTTGTCGCCTCTTCTGAGTGGTTCTCAACAACGTTAGTATGGCAGGAGACACAAGGATATCATTCCTCTTTGTTCACTACGCGCGATAGACCTCCACCCGACGTTGGCTTGAACCCCTCCCAATCTCAGCCCCCTTCATCAATTTACCCGCCCGCCCATACGGCACTCCACGCAGGACGTTTCGCTGCCGCTTTTCCCGATTCAAACATGCAGACGTCCCATGGTTCTGATAGTCAACGTCTCCAAACCGATCTTCAACCTGCTGAGTACTCTGAAGGCTGGCCCGACACTGAACAGAATCCTGCATTTCCTCAGCTGCGATTCCCCGTCCCCGACATCGCCAGATCATCGATGCGGAATGACTTCTATGTCTCTTCGTCCGCTGTGAGTACACATTTGATTCTTTTTGTATCAGTTGTTTACCATCACAATGCATATCTTGCGTAGGCCGTGGGCGCTCCTTTTCCTGTCCATGACCCATCTTCCCCTCTCCAAGGCTACATTCTACCGCCACAGAGCACGCTCACTCGCGTCCAGTCCCGTTACAGTGGTTCCCCGATTGATATTCATCAAACTTGGCTGTATTCTTCTGGTGTGAGTCTTCCCCGTCGCCAAATTTACCCACCCGTCGCCTTCGTGACGCAAAGTCCCCCCACTATCCCTTCAAACTGGCAATTCCAGGCTACGGTCTCTCACTCCCCTCTTGCTGGCGCACCGCCCACTCCCCGAAACTATGGCGAGAGTCATTTAGGCACTCCTTTCCATACGTCCCGAGCATACTCGCTGCCCATGGAACCAACATCACCTTTGGGTGCAATGCTCCAAGTTCACACTTGTAAATGGGTAACGGACAACGGTTCTATATGTGGAGCATTAATCTCACAGGTAGATATCCCGAACCATCTCGTTTATCATGGCATCGAGAAGATGTCAGGTGACACTCGCTTGTCGTGCAAGTGGTTAGGATGCCGACTCAAAGGAGACAAGTCCACAATAAAGCGCGAAAACATCGTGCGCCACGTCCGTGAGAAGCATCTAAGATGCAAGCGAACAGCCACATTGCCTGATATTCACCTTCAGGTGCGAGTTGTCCGTTGGGTGCGTGACAGACCTTGACACCATTACGTCCAGGTCGCAATTCAGAAATGATTACACAAAAGCAATCACGGCCTATTCTCCACTCTGGTTTTATATGTTGTACATCTGCATCACTCTGATGTGGAGTGTGCAAGATTTTTATTATGCTGTTATTCGAAAGTTTGAATATCCCCTGCCGGGTGCAGGCTGGACTTTTAGAGGTTGCAGACACGGCCTTTATTTTGTAATATATCCACTCTTTACTACTAATACAAAGTCGTATAGTTTCTCTTCAGAATGTTTACTTGCGGTCAAGCATCCTGGTTGTGTCGTCCAGGTTGGATCGTTTGCATGCGCACTATCGCCGCTCCAACGTTCCCGCGCTCAATCCGCGGCTCTGTCACTCAACTTGACAGCGCAACTTTTTTTTTTTGTGCAGTCCTCTGAGTCGCCTCGCCAGATCGCCAGCGATCTCAGATGTCAGATGTATTAGACGAGAGGGCGGAAGCATTTCATTACGGAAAAACGAACGCTGCCGAATTTTCAATCTACTGGCGGGCAAAGCACACCGTACCACACACCACTCGCCATTCTGGCATTGACCCCGCTGCGAGGTGCAACGCTTCCATCTGATCCCATCACGCTGGCAATTTCCAACAGCAACAAGAAGAACTCTAGGTGTAATTGAAGGCGGAGCAATGTCCCGCCTGCGTACTGGGCTCCACGACCATGCGGCACCCGCCAGCCCGCCACAACTTGCAGTACACCTAATTTTATCTGTGATCGAAAACAGCCAATGGAAGGGTCCCTCCGGCTATGATTCGGTCAGCATTCAGTGGCTAGCAGGGTGTACAAGACTGACAGCTGTAAGGGATTTAGATCGAGGTGGTGGTATGCAGTGTATGCTGTGACACTGCCATGATAACGGTCAAGCTATAAACCATCGTCCCTCGTCGGATGTGGCAGGATTTTTTTTCGCCACAGATAGATCGAAGTGTCCTGGAGGAGAGGTATGTCTTCTGACAACAGCTGAGATGCTCAATACCGATGCAATTTTCCAGGTGCACCATCATATTTTCAAGGAAGGCCATACTGTCTTGATGTCGTCACTGTTGACTGCATTCACTTTTCTCTCACGAACCGGACGGTCGAGTGTTTGGCAATGGCAAGCAGTAATATTTTGGCGACCAATGGCTGGTCGGTTTCTCGGCTGCCCTCCAACACTTGGCCTGGTCTGGCAGGCTGCCATTACCAACGAGGTGGAGAGTTCTCAAATATTGAATCACCCGGACTCGAGCCATTAACTCCTCTTTCCTCCCCATCCACACCTCCCATGCAATGAGTTACCCCCACTCACACACCTACCCAATGCCAGATTGTCCGAATTATAACAGATCGTCTTCGCCAATCACCTCACCTAATTCCAGTTTCACCTCTACCTTCTTCGATCCATCATGCGGCGATTTTCCTCAGAATACCCCCGATCAAGCGCATGGTGCAAGATATATGCCGGCTAGAGAGTCTGTAAGTATCTTTGTCGTGCGTGCGCCAGTTCCGATATCAATGTTTTGCAGTCCAGGTATCCTACATCTTGGACCCTTTTTCCGCAACAAACACTGTATCCTAGTGGTCCTTATCACCATCAAACCTTCTCACATTGTGGCGTAGGAGAGGACTCTCGTGTAGGTTCGATTGTATTTTAGTTTCCCTCACCACTGAGCCAGTTGGGTAGGCTGAGCGCTTTGCATCTCCCTTTGCACATTTCTACGGTGTTGGACAGGTAGATCCTGATTTTCTGATTGGAGATCCTTCCGTCATGGATATTGCTGGCTCACCTGGTGGAGGTAACTTGTTCTATTCCATGGGGAACGAAGTTGGGTTTGATTTCGGGGTGGGTTAACCATCTCTCACGTCTCGACTAATTAAGCTTAGAAGACTGTTCAGATTCCACCAGACACCAATCCATCACGAGCCAATTTTCCACTGAATACTTCTGATCAAGCGCATGGGACAAGATATATGCAGGCCATAGATTCTGTGAGTATGTTCGTCATGCATGCGCTGGTTCTGATACCAACGTTTTGCGGTCCGGGTATCCTACGTCTTGGACCTTTTTTCCGCAGCAAACACTGTATCCTACTGGCCCTTACCATTATCAAACCTTCTCACATTACGGCACAGAAGAGGACTCTCGTGTAGGTTCGATCGTATTTTGATTTCTCTCATCACTAAGCCAGTTGGGTAGGCTGAGCACTCTGCACCTCCCTTTGCACATGCCTATGGTGTTGCACAGGTAGATCCTGATTTTCCAGTCGGAAGTCTGTCCATGCATTCCCCTGGTTCACCTTGTGTAAGCAACTCGTTCTATTCCACGGGGAACAAAGTTGAGGGGTTTGATTTCGGGGTGGGTTAACCGTCTCTTGTGTCTTGTCTAACCAAGCTTAGAAGACTGTTCAGCTTCCACTGGACACCACTAGTGCCTACTCCGCGCAACAGTTGATACAGCCTGAGTTATCTCCCGTTCCTTGCAAGTGGATGAATATGAATGGAACCTCATGTCTGGAGGTCATAAATGCCGCGACTCTTCCGGGACACCTATCTGACGCGCACGGGATCAAGAACATGTCTCGTGATAAACTCGTAACATGTAACTGGGTTGGTTGTGGGAGATTGGTGAACCGGGAGAGTATCGCTAGACATGTCTGTGAAGTGCACATGCACCTGAAGCGTCCCCCCAAGCGGGGGTAGGAAATCTACGTCTAAGGCACTGCCGGACAGTGCTTGTGTAGTATGCCACAGGATCTGTCCTCTAGTTGGCAATTTTCGATCTTTTATTCTTTCTCAGTTTCACAATACGGGTTATTACTAATTTCCTCTCTCTTGCACTATACTGTATGACTGTCAAACTGTGCGTATTTATGGCAGGCTACAGTGTACCCTTGCTCTCATTTAGCGGTGGTTCATTGCATCATGGATACATTTGTGTCTTCACATTTATACATTATAAGTTTCACGATACCAAGAACTTGCTGAGAATGGAGAAACGTTTTTGGTAATCGACTGTCAGTGCGGCGTTCAGTCGGCCTTTGGGATCATTTATGTATTGATTCCATACAGCCACTGGCACTCCAGCCGGAGTGTGCAGTGCCTTCTCACCATGTTCATGTGTCGCTCTCCAGTCTTGTTAGTGCTGTTTGCACCATCCGGCCAAGGGCCCCCAAGCAATTCCTGGTGTCTCGCATTTCAAGCCGTAGCACACTCTGATTTGCTACTGGGTGCCTGGCCGTGCTCTGGCCACTCTCCCTTACTCATATGGACCTGTTAGTGGCACTATCACCGTGTGGCAGAACTGCACCTGACGCAATCGAGGGGTTAAATACAGCATGCTCAGGTGTTGTGCGAATCGTAATAATACGTTCATACACACCAAAACTTTCCACATTCTCATCATCCCCTCACGCTCGCCTCAAATGGTTCCCCTCCAAGTCATCTATACAATCCCTGCAACCTGCCAGTCTGTCTGTAGGTGAGCCACTAGCCTCCTTGACAATCAGAGTCGCATTTCTGGCCTGTGTATGCCTTTCAGCTATAACTTGAAGTAGGATCGGTTCGGTTTCACACACTTCCCAGTCTGACTTGGCATATAACAGATCCATTAATTCTTCTCTGTCTATCGGCACCACCCTTGTCCTTATCCCTTCCCACCTCATGGACAACTCTCTTATCCCTGTGTCGACCCCAAACTCAATATCCAGCGCTAACTCCGCTTGGCTTGGTAGGTGAACGTGCAGAACACATACACCGTATAGCCCATGGACCTTGTTCCTGGGTCCCGTCCATGTCCTGAACTTCCTGCAGGGGCAAGGAAGATGTATATGCATAGTGCGACACACCTCCGTGGGATCAGATCCGAGGTTGGACAAAGCTGAGGCGACAACAATGCCAATGACACGGTGAGATCTGATGTGCAGACATGCGATGGACATGGTCCGGCTACATGCCAAGCTTTATGTATTCTCGCACCCGACACGAAGTCACCATGATCGCACTTGTCCGAGGCCATTCGTGTCGTTCGAGCGTATAGACCCGACTACCATAACACTTACCTACGACAGACCCATTGGCTCTTCTCCACCACCACCCCCCTCTGCTAATTCCTCCGCCCTTTCACCCGCTCCCTCCCCTTGTCCTTATCCTTCCTCCCCTTCCCCTCGTCGCCTCAAGTGCGGATAACATAACTCCCTCTCGTCCGTCACTGCCTCCACATCGTCTTCATTCCAATCACTCATCGCCTCCCACTCATTCTCAAACTCGATGTCCGGCGCCAGCTCCGCGTTCTCTCCCTCGCTCAGCAGGAGAAACGCGGCAAGCGTATACGCCGTATAGCCCACAGACCCAGTCCCCGATCCTGGCCCTGAGGTCCCTGCAGGGGAAGACACATGCGCAGGGTGCACGGCGTGCCTGTGGGATGCGACTTGCAGCTGCACTTGGACCCAGCGGTGCTCCCTCAGGTGTTTGTGACACTCCCAGTCTTCTTTGATCCGCTTGAATATCTCGTTGTGCGAGAGGTGCGCGTTGTGCATGGCGCCCGGTCCGTGCAAGGAAGGGGCTAGGTGGGTGCTGGGTGTGGTCGCGGAGGGGCCCGGCGTCTCGGTAGGTTGGATCTGCCGGGAAGAGAGCACCTGCATCACGTCGTCGACGCGCTGAGGCTCGATGATCCACTTTGTGCGCCAGTTTTCAAGTATCTGCATCCAGGAAGAATGATGAATGTGAGTGGGCAAGAGTAGGGTTGGGAGTGCATGCACTTGCTTCGTGCTCGTGAGATTCAGGAGACCCTGCCTTCCCACTGGGACGACACATTCCACAATCTGACGGAGGTCCCTCGAGACATAGTCGACATAAAAAGACATGTTGGCTTGCTTAGCGTGTCTGACATAACGGGTCAGTGGGCTGGGAGGGAGATGGACGAGATACAGCGTACGACGATTCGGTGGGCGGTGGTTGGTGCACTTTTGCAAGCAAGGATGACCCACAGAGCAAGTCAAGGAAATATAAAATATTGATTTAATGGTTGATGGAACCCTGGTAGCAGTGTCAATGAAACACAATCCAATGGATAGCATATACACAGAGAAAATGACGTCGGTACCACAGCCAATTGACCCAGGATGCCTTGCTGTCGGGTTTTGGTGTGGTATGATAAAGCTATCTGTGCAAGAAAATGTGCTTTGGAAGGAAAGGCACGACACACTTGTTGACACTCCTCGACGATACACTCCCATAGATCCTCCCCACATCTTGAGAAGTACTTGAGCGCATATCCGACCACCTTTTGAATCAACTGTTGTGTCCTGTGGTGGACATGGTTTCAGGAAGATTGACAAGTCCAACAGCACGAAAAAGAGGTGAGGCGCGAAATCGGTGTCAGTGCCACCGGGAATGATGGAGTTGAAGGAGAACACGCATGCATATTTCAAAGGGGTCCATGACCGGATCAGAGTTTGCCTGCGACCGACTCGGTCTGCAGAGGTCGGCTGAGTAGTGGTTCGTGGTAGACATCGTAGACGGCTTTGTCGTCGCTTGATCTGTCACGCCGTCCTGACGCCACAGTAACCGCAGTACGCGCCCGGCACGCAGATATGAAACCCAAGCACTTGTTTTTCTATCAATAAGCTGTAGCATTGGGGTGCACTCTCCGTCAATATTGGGAGCCTTGGTCTCTCCGTGCGATGTTTGTCCCTCAAAGTCCCGGAGGTGCAGAAACCATGGCAAAGTTTCTGCAGCATGCTCTGGCAGGCCGCTTTAACGAGCTGTTCGTGTCGACACAGAGGATCGACCACAACACCGCGGAATCACCTCTGCGTCTACCTGAAGCGTCAAACCCTCCGCCGTCTGAGCCCAGCGCCTCACCCCCGTTTCGCACCGCCCTCGGGAGTGGAAGGTCCCACGCCACTTCAGTCCCACACATTGACCTGACGGGCTGCACAACCCGCGTGGATCAACAATAATTTGTAAACTCGGCGGGGGTAAGGCATAACGGCTCCAAGGCATGGTCCGCCGGATGCCAGTAGGCTTCCCACTTTTGGCTTCCAGTGGTGGGTAGTCACAGATAACTTCGCACCAGGCAGATACCATTGATATTTTAGATCGCTCCCCTGGGACGATCGACTTGCGTAGATCAAATAAATTTAGAGTACTACGACAGGTACATAGACGGCTACAATTCACAACCCCTCCAAGACGCGGCCCCGTAGATCTGATTGAATCTGGAGTATAGTTGATGCGTTTTTGACAGCTGCTCTGACAGCTTGGACCTGCACTGGGATTCTCCAAGGACCATGGATCGAACGCACCGAACGATCGAGGCCTGTAAATCACGATCAATGATGCAGTCCAGATCTTGAGGCTGCGGCTAACAGCAAACAGCAAGATGTGAACACGATGGACCACGGAACGTCCAACACCCGCTGTGTGAGGATCAACGGAAACGAAGATGATGACACCAGACAACACATTGCAGCGCGCCAACTGGAGATGACCTTCACCATAGTGGCGAGCCTGCAAATTCTGCTGAAAGAGTAGCAGAAACCTGACGGAACTCAGGCATTTGGAGTGCTAGTTCGAACAATGACATCATTGCATCCAGCTTGAAGACAGGTGGATAACATTGTCCATAGACCTATGAAACAAGGAAGAGAGAAGTAAAGATTACCATGACCTTGGTCTCTGTCCCGCTGCATTGGAAGTTATCGTGAGCGGAAGGGCGAGAAAACGGACACCCAGCTGCTCTTGAATGGCAGATATTACACAGTGAACAATAATCGTTACGACCGTCTTATCAGCTGTTCCCACACGGAGGTCATATCCGTACTGTAGCAAGTAGGACCCTTATTGGTTACAAATGGCCAATTTCCCACACCAAGCGGGTACTGGTGGTGCTCCTCGTGTATCACGACTGTAGGATTTCTCCGGCTGTCCTGCCACATATTTGCCGTGGAATGACAGGAATTACTGTGCAAGGATGACGAGATCACAGCACAGCAGACTCACTCCTCGACCAATCAGAGAACAAGGGGACGCGCGTTCGACAATCATCTAATCTTCTGGGCGGTTCGCACTGTGGCGGATGCCAACCATTGCCCGCCACGAGTGCCATATGTGTCACAGAGGTTGGTTGCAGGCGGAGCTCACAATGTGCGTTTGACACCACCAGAACATATCCATTTTCTGAGAGGGGTGTTGAGGGGTGTTTAAACATAGAGGAATGAGAAGAGCGAGTAAGCTTTCCGATGATTTAATAAAACTCCGGTGGGCTCCACCGCCTGCTTCAGGTATACAGCCTGGCATAACATCCAGCGCTACGTCGCTGTTCCCTGGAGTTTGCCGTCCCAATGTGTATGAATGGTCGCCCAACGATTGAATTAATCTTTTGTCTCACCCGTTGACATCCAGAATCCAGATCCAACCTGGGGCAATTTGCAGGCGCCTGGAAATCCCTTTATTTACATGTCCCCCCAATATTTTCAGCACCCCATGGCAACTCGTTGAACCGCACCACACGTCCATTCATCGCTCAACCATCTGTCCTCTGCTACCTACAACTCAGACCGTATACGGTAGATGGTATGTAAGTCATGACCTTTGGTGACCAGATATATGACATTGTTCAAGTTCAACAAAACTTCAAGCTGCACTTACAGCAGAGAGTTTCTGGACTCGAGAATGTCGGCTCCAAGGCAAGCACGCTAGCGTTACCCCACGGTTTACTAGTGCTTTTGGTATTTCCACTACATCCAGACTCAGTGATTGCGGTAGCATACAATTGTTTGATATCATCGCCGATTCAAAGTTACTGGCAGTAATTTCATTGTGTAATAGTCTGTACTCACTCTAAACGTGATCATATCAAAATTTTAATCTGGCGTGATCCAGTGAAAAGCTGGGCCCATCAGCTCTGAGGCGCCTAAGTGGCTGTACTGACTCAAAAAAGAATCGTACGTGCACACTGAGGGCTCGCGACAATCGGATTTGAAGCTTTGCAGTCCACCCAGACCATTCCGTTGCATTTACAAAGACTTTACAGTATTAAAAGTGTACTGAATCTATACATGTACTCATAGATTATGGTTCAGCTCCTAGCGTTGGATTCACTAGGATTTCGGGCAGGCCAAACTAACCACTGCTGAAATGGCGTGCGGTATCAACATAGCTTATGGATGAGTAAAGCGAATTTAACAAGGTTCCGCAAATTCGGAATCCACGTGTTCGGAGCCCGCACTGCTAAATCACTCTGCTACGCAGCTCGGAGTTTATAAAATAAGATTTGCGAGGTTTTTTCTTCCGGTTCAGTGTTGCCATATTGGAGCTCTGAGAACCTTGCCAGATCATTGTAGATCTCATCGTCCCACTTCACCTAAAGACACAGAACAAAAACCTCGAGTTTATAAAAGCATGCGACATCCTTTGACTTGCGACATACTTAAAGGCGCGATTCCTGTATCTTCTCTCGTAGGCGGACCACCTCAGAGCACTCGATGTCTACCAACTTCAACCCCTTGCCCCTTCAACATCTCCACCACATTGATGTAGGCCTTACGTATGAGCCGCTTCTGCTGAGTGACACCGCCACCGTCCAAGTGCTGCGCAGCGGCCGCTATTTAGATCTGTTGATGCCAACCCCGACGACGTGAGTTGCTTTTCCATCGCGTCGCTTCACGTCTTCATAGTACCCCTCTGCCAGCGAAAACCATCAATTATATATCGGATCACGATCCATTCTGGAGAACGACCAACACACAAACCAAATGTAAGTTGTCTAGTTCAATCTCGTCCACCATTCTGATCGCATCCTTCAGTCACCATGCCAGTAGGCCTGAATCCTTTCACGTTTCTCAGTAAGTATCCATGGTATGGTATGCCTTATTCATGCCCACGATCATTTATAGCGTACAAACCTCCCACAATCTCGAGTTACGGAACCAGTCGTCCACGCAGCTTGCCTTGCCTACAACAGCGCACGGTACTCTTATGATGTCCGCTAGTTGGTCTATCGGTGACCCGGGCCAGGATGTCTCGCATTGGACGGACTATCTATCGGTTTTCCCTACTAGGAGTGAATGGACAGCCCCATCAGGCCGGCAGTCTCCGCTTTTGCTTGACGACCAGCCAGCCAATGAATCAAGCTCCGACCTATTTCCCGTCTGTTCTTCTGATGGGATGCATTTTCACTACCCGAGCCCGGCAGCCAATGAGAACATCATGGGATCATTTGTTTCACACCACTCTCCGTATCAGTCGTTCCTTCCACTTTCCCCTCATTTCAGCCCACACACAGTGCCACCCGAGTTCTTCGGCACAGGTCCCCGTTCCAATCCCGTCGTCTATCGGGTGCCACTTCGGAATTCCCTCCCCCGGAGGCATGTTTCCCGTGCGATCGCGTATGAAGGGATATGGATCGACGAAGAAGAGCTTCTGCAGGGTCTAAGGGAACCTGATGGGAAGATTATCCTTCACCAATGTCGCTGGGAGGAAGGCCATTCGTCGTGTCACCTGTGGGTCAAAGTCGACAAGTCGAGTATCAACACCCATATCCAAAAGTGGCACGGAGGGCGGCCTGGGGGAGACAAATTGCAGGCTGATTGTCGTTGGTCTGCTTGCGGCAAGACAATGCTTAAAGAGTCGGTTGCGAGGTATATTGTCAGTATTCATCTTGAGGAGATGTTGGAGTGCCAAGGCTGTGGGAAAAAGATTGCTCGGAATGATGCCCTTGGACGGCATGCTGCGAAATCAAACTTTGAAGTATGCCGAACGTCGGGCGCGCTGATCACGTATTCTCATCACGCGAGGGAGGTCGATGCTCGCGCCGCTCTGAATAGTGGGGGAAGCGTACGGTATGCTAGCACATGAATATGGCTTTGCGTTCAAATACATGAAGTACGGGCATTACATGCTTGCTAAGTATCGTGCAACAATATCAACGAAAAAAAGGGGGCGGTCCTTGAATTTGTGATATTTAGCTTACGCTCGCAATTCGGAGAGTGAAACGGATGCAAATAGCGCAGTGCCTCCCGTACTTGTATGAATGAAATTTGGAGCCACAGTCAGCTAGGTTAGGTCAACGCTTCTACGGGGGTTTTAGAGCACTGGGATACAGATTTTTACATGTCCCAACTGGTGGCGCGCCTCTGCTGCATCTACCACGCCGGTATGTCCTACGTTCAACACCGCAGGATAAGCGTACTTCCACCCATCTAAGACCTCCGCAACTCTGAACATTCTAGACCAATTGCCAGGACTTCAATCCATTCGCTACTTCACCCAGGTTCTATGTTCCAGTGCTCTTCGCTTTCATGACATCTGCATCTGGTAACCGTACAGCCGGCGGACTCGGAATGCACCAGTTCGAGGGTCCTCGGCATGTAATAATAACATGTTGACAGCGGAGCGTACACTG
>JBBPKK010000689.1:0-17950 GCA_038089215.1 Tylopilus vinaceipallidus
CAGCGCTGGAGGGAGCGGTGCGAGGGGAAAGCGGAGTGGCAGGAAGAAAGAGCCTAGCCGCTTCGCTTTCTCGTGCACGGACTAAATTCTAGGTGAGCTGCGTGCCTTGGCAAACCTAGAATGGCATTTATACAGTATTACATCATGCACTATGTCCAAGTCTACTGTACCAACAGAGGACCAAAGAAGTATCTTTAACTCGGAATTGCACAGGTAACAGAAGGTTAGTCACAACCAAGCAATGGATTAGTAATGAGTACGACAAAGCTTGGTGTACAACCCAGAACTGGCCACGACCAAAATTTTGGCCCCCAAATATTCCATGCCGTGTGGTCTAACTTAGATACAAGCAGCGATCATAATTACCATTTTGGTTAGCACCCCACCAGGTGGGGAAGAGGTGGGATGTACCGGCTGCACCCTGGACGGCAAATGATAGGATGAACACCATGACTTGTGTGCCACCATCGAGAGCTGCCACCGAAATATTCATGGGTGACGTGCATATACACACTGCTAAGAAACCCACCTGCGCTGACTATGTAGTTGTATTTCAAGAACCATTCAGGGTACCGCGTCCTAACCCACCACTGGGAAGCGAAACCTATCACAAGGGAAGATAAGACAGCGGAGTTGATGCCAACGGAGAGGACGCCGATGTACCCGCTAAGAGAAAAGACATGTTGCAGGCTAGCTGAACACGCAGACATTGAGCACGGACCAGATAATGGGGGTATAGAGGTAATTGGCACGAAGCTTGGGCCAGTAACGATGAATGAGCCAGAATGGCACTGGCGCGACAAGTCCCACTATATATGACAATGGGACCCATTGGTACCTCATGCCGACGGAGAATAGTTCATGACTGAGTCCACCCCATGCAATCGCTTGTGAGTTGTATTGTTGAGGCTGTTGGCCGGACCAAATATTCGTCCCTTGCACAGAAAGCAGAATCTCCCTCTGGGTGTCAACGATGGAGTTCATCAGGACTATGGATAGTTGTAAGGTCGAGCGACAAACAAAACTGCACCCTCTCACTGTAGTTCAAGACAGCTCCAAGAAGAGTTCCGACGATCTGAGCGGTAAATGAAGCACGAGGAGATAGCTTGGCATCTACCAAGATATGTTACATATTCCTCCTGGAAACATCAAGGGAAGACCTACACTGGCCTATCTTCAAGTCGCGGAGCAGCAGACCCGCTTGTGAAACCGTATCTAAAAAATAAGTCAACAAATACATGTCTCGTAGGTACATGGACGCAGTAGACTTACTGTAACTATACAGAACAAAGTACATGTTGGCCATCGGTTTACCAGGGTGCAAGTATCCAGCGATCATTTGTACGAATGTTTCTATTCATTTGCTCAGTTGGTATGAGTGGTGTTGATTGGAAATTAAGACTCACGGACCGAGATACCTATACCGGTGATAGCATATAACGCTCCCAAGAAGATAATCGATACAGCTGCAAGCAGTACAGACACGACGAAACCCCACCATGGTAAAGTGGAGTCGCTTTTATATATGACCATGAGCGCCACCACGAACGAAAGCACAAAAGTAGCGTGGTACCAGCTATTCGGGGCGTCAGGGTACTATAATACAGAATCACTAGAAGTTTTTTATCGATAATATAAGGTCTACCTGCAGCATTTTAGCGTAGTGAGGGTCGATATCCTCACCTTCCTTGGGTCCTTCCCGCATCCCGTCGTCTTTCCAGAACTTCCAGTTCGTGTTTCGCAAACTAAACTCTTGCCACCTTCTCCGAAGGCTGGAGGGTGACATCCAGCTCCAAGCTCCGCGCAGGTCATCGCGATTCCAGAGGAGTAAATGCGTAAACGTAGCTGCCAATGCCAAGTTTGTGGCAAGAAGACATACGACCCAAGTTCCGGCATAATATGGCAATCCCTGTTCCGCAAGTAGGATGGGATCGACTTCATAATCTGTATTCAAGATCAACGTTTGGTCGTAAACTGTGCCGTTCTCGTAGAACAACAGCTGAGAGAGCTAAACAACATACAATCAATACGACGTCTAGTGCGCAGTAGATTCACTTACAAAGGGGAAGCCCTGGGCGTTCCAGACGTTATTATAATAGACAACGACAAAAACGACCCTAATGAGAGCACGTCAGAGGAGGTTCAAGTTGATGGAACCTGCTGCCCACATGCAGAGAATGTAACCGATCAAGGTGGAAAACTGCGGTCTTGTCAGCAACCACTATACATAGTCTGCCTTGAACTTACCTGGGCCTTAAGCGGAACTGTCATAGGGTTGGAGATGTACTACAATTTCTAACAATCAGTCACTCCACTGGCAGTCACATGCAAATCCCGACCTGCCAATCAAGGGAAATGGAGAGAAAGCCGAGTCCTTCGTTGCCGTTGCTTCCACCAAACACTCGCGAGACGACCGTGCTATTGGGAGCAGCAAGACAAAAGATCGACAAGCCAGTAAGAAGGGGGAATATCCATTCTGGGAATAGTTCCCAAATAAATATCCTGGATACTCCGATACAAGTAAGCTGGCGTTCACAACACTGTAAGACTGCAACCCACAGTCCGAAAACGAAATAAAAAACTTTGAGTCTTTGGCGAGCATCCACACCATCTTGAAAGAATACGTCAAGCATGGTCACGAGGGGAAGTATGGTAGGATACAGCATCTTTGAAGGATAGAGCAGTGTTGCTTTCTCGTCACAGCGCATCAGGAGTAGAAACTATTGCGCAATTAAAGCTCACATCTTAGTGCGCCACCGATGCCATAACCAAGGAGTTGACTGGAAAATAACAAGCAAATGGAAGTTGCAGCATTGGGGGTAATGTTGTAATACAACCGCTGGACCGCAAGCACATCCGTTGCAAGGGCGGAGTTGGCGGCTGCGCTGGCCATGATGATGATGAAAGCACTCTCCTTTTTGTTGAAAGGATGCTTGACACAGGTGAGATGGAGAGGACGCGAAGGTAATTTCAGCTTACGGGATTTAAGTAGCGGAACAGGCCACGGCGAGGAATGAACATCTCCATTGCATATCCAAGAACATAGGAAACAATGGCGATAAACATTAGGGAAACCGATACCGTTTGCTAGTGATGGTAACATGAAACCAATAGATCAAATTCCGCATCCTAGTTGATCTTACCGGTCTGAAATAATAGATTTCGGCTGCTTCGTATAAGAAACAGAAAGAAGCAAGGAAGCGTGAATGAACATACCCAAAGAGCCACCGAAGGCAGAGAGACCAAGCCCAAGGAAAAACGCGCGGAAGGTCCAAGGATTGAGAGATGGATCGTCGTCGACAGAGATAACGTGTGTTGCAATGTCGCGCTCAGTGCGGAGAACAACGTCCGAGGCATTGTCTGTGTGTGGATTTTGGGCCGACTCGATGTCTTCCTTCACATAGAACAGCTTTTCAGCTCTTTCCCAAGTCTTTTCGTCGTTGCTGGGTGCATTTTTCACCGTGGTGGGATAACTGCTTGGATGGACATCGAGACCTAGTTCGTCCATGGCAGGACTTTCGTGACAAAGGTCGTAAGCTTGTTATTGAGGCGCAGGTTTAAGTATCACGAACCGGAAGAAAACGAAACTACGAAACAGCGACGGACGCACTACCATTGCGAGTCATGGAGCCAATACAATTACAGCATGTGCGTGTCCGGCCATACCAACCTTGGTATTATTGATGCCGGTCCATACAAAATATCACAATCGAGATCCGGCATCCCCGGGGAACTACCATGTGCATACCTGTTGGCTAGCTGCTGCATGTGAGTCGTCTGAAGTGGTAGCGCCAAAGTTGAAACATACTATATCCCGTGTGACGCGGTATCGTCCGATCGGGTTCTTTCATAGCATCGTTTATTATATTTTGCTTATCGTAGCAACGTCCAGCAGATGATAATCCCTCGCGATAAATCTTGGCGGTACAATCGGATCTATCGAACCCGCAGATATCGAGTTAACATTTGTCAATCAGTCCGGCCCTCATGTCATCCATACCAACGCACGATGGATAAATGTCATATACATCACCACGTGTTTCGCTCTGGGCTACCAAAATCACCGACCGTTGTCATCCCGTACATATGTGTGTGAAGTTTTGACTATGCCATGGCATCAGTTCACCTCCACGAGATCAACATGATTTGTAGCCTTTGCCAGTCACGCACGTGAAACAATCCTACGCCCTCAGACTGGTGGCTGGTAGTTAGCCTGACGGCCCCGGCGACAAAGACTGACGTCTGCAGACATCCATCTTAGCTGATCAATAATATTTACGGTGACGCTCACAAAGGGGGTGTATGCAGGAATCAAACAAGCGTAAGTCGGCAATTTTTGAGGAATGAGAACTAACCAAAGCCATTCGGACACACAGGGAATTCAGAAGAACGATCGACAGAATCGGAGCGCGTTGGTCGGTACGATATACGCAGGCTTCGTACTGTGTCATAATGCGTATCCCCATGGGTCATCTATGATGGATTATGAGCGTTAAAACTCAACCTACCTTGTTGCCTCGGAGCAGACTGGAAACTTCAAAGCCTGAGAAAGAAAGGGCGGACGGAAATGGATGTTGCTGTAGTTGAGAGCGTGTCAAGCCTCACCTGAGCTGAAAATTGCAGAACTCAAAAGAACATGTTTGGTATGCACAAAAGCCGTATTCAAGAAGAATCCGACAAACGCGAACTTCGACAGAGCTCTTACGTAAAACATCACGCATCACGCGGCATCTTAGTGTTATGTCAGCACAGAAGTATCATTGGTTGCCAACCAGCATTGCCGGTGGTGGGCTTCCGGGCGGCAGACGACGAGGAGCGAGGACCCCGTTGGAACGAGGACTCGGGGCACATTCGGGGCGCGCTTGCCGTGGCCAGGCCATCCTGCCGCTTTTGTTCCCCGCCGTTTCGACGCCCCGAGGCGGCGCGCTGGCCCGCGCTGGCCCAGGGTGCACAGCCACCGTGTCCTGGGACACGCTGAGTCAACCGATTGCCCCGATCACAGCAAATCTACACTTCAGATATAGGGATGGCGAAGTGACACAATTCCCAAAAACAGAGTTGGTCTATTATTTCAAAGTGCTGAAACGCGTTTTTGCCAGTTGGCAAATGAACGTTGTCCTCGTGGCAGCAGTTCGCGGCAACCCCAGGTCAACCCCACATTGTTCAGGTTCACTAGTATCTCCTCTGCAAAGCCAACATTGTTGCGTGCTATAACCGCCGAAGTCCAACGTACGACATACAAATAGTCTCGACCACAAAATAACATTCCCCCGCCATACATTTAGTTGAGATACAGGCAGCGGTCATAGTTACCACCTTGGTCGGCACCCCACCAGGTGGGGAAGAGATGGGCGGTACCTGCTGCACCCTGGACGGCAAACGATAGGATGAACACCATGACTTGAGTGCCACCATCAAGGGCTGTCGTGCGCATATGAACGAAGAAGTGCCTGCAATTCTCAGAAGGAACTCACCTGCACCGACGATGTAGTTGTATTTCTGGAACCAGCGAGGGTGGCGTGTCCTGATCCACCATTGGGAAGCGAAGGCGATCACAAACATAGACGTAATTGAGGAATTGATGCCCACGCAGAGCCAGCCGATGTACGAGCTAGATGAAGGAACATGAGAAGCTGAGTCTTCTAAACGGAAATCACATAGATGCACATACAGGATGATGGGTGTGTAGAGATAATCAGCTCGAAGCTTGGGCCAATAGCGATGGATGATCCAGAATGGCACCGGTGCAACAAGCCCGACCAAGTAAGACAGTGGAACCCATTGGTACCTCATACCAACGGAAAACAGCTGGTGACTCAGACCACCCCATGCGACCGCTTGGGAGTTGTATTGTTGAGGCTGTTGGCCAGACCAGATGTTCGTCCCTTCTACGGAAAGCAGAATCTCTCGCTGGTTGTCAATGATGGTGTTCATCAAGACTAGGAGAAATTATGAGGACCTGCGAGAGACGAAGCTGAGGTTCCTTACAGTAGTTCAGGATAGCACCAAGAAGAGTTCCGATGATCTGGGCAACAAAGGAAGCTCGAGGAGGGAGCTTGGCGTCTGAAAATATGCATCAATCTTTATTTTTAACACCACCTCTCGATTGACGTACACTGGCCAATCTTAAGATCACGCAACAACAAACTAGCCTGTGAAACGGTATCTGAAAAGAATACTACTTAACACGTCTCATGAGTAAATGGAAGGGGACTTACTGTAGCTATACAGAACAAAGTACATGTTAGCCATCGGCTTGCCGGGGTGCAAGTAGCCAGCAATCATTTGTACGAGAGTTTCTAGGCACGACCTTAGTTAACAGGAATGAAACTTGACTGATCGGGAAACTCACGGATGGAGAGTGCCATACCCGTAATGGCGTACAATGCTCCAAAGAAGAGGATGGATATAATCGCCAGGATTACAGATATGACGAAGCCCCACCACGGTAGAGTAGAGTTGCTCTTGTAAATGACTACCAAAGCTACCGCAAACGATGCGACGAACGTGAGGTAGTACCAGCTATCCGGTGCATCAGGGTACTAGAACGAATTCGTTCAGTATCTATCATTGTCATCACAAAGAGTCGAAAGTTAACCTTCAGCATTTGGGCATAGTGAAGATCGATATCCCCATTTTCGGGCTGTTCCCGCATGCCATCATCCTTCCAAAATTGCCAGTTTACATTTCGCCAACTAAATTCATTCCACCGCTTCCGCAGTTTGGAGGGTGACATCCAGCTCCAAGATGCGCGCAGGTCATCACGATTCCAAAGAAGCAAGTGTGTGAATGTAGCCGCCAGGCCCAAATTGGTGGCAATAAGATATACGACCCAAGTTCCGGCATAATATGGCAATCCCTGTTCCGCGAGGAGAGTCGGATCGACTTCATTGTTCGCATTCAAGATCAACGTCTGGTCGTACACTGTGCCGTTCTCGTAAAACAACAGTTGAGCGAGCTGCAAATTGCAATTAATGAGACTGCACGTGAATGTATGCCCTCACATACGAAGGGGAAGTTTTGTGATTCCCAGATATTGTTGTAGTAAACAGCCACAAAAATAACCCTAGCAGGAGTGCGAGGAACATTAGACAATATAGGGGGCATTTATTGCGCACGTACATGCATAATATATACCCGATAAAGGAGGAAAACTGTGGTCGTATTAACGAAAACCATTAATTTGGTCTGCCTCGGACTTACTTGGGCCTTCAATGGAATTGCCATAGGGTTAACACCACCAGAAATGTACTGTAGATTGGCACGTCAGTTACTCCCAGGGCATTCCTTGTGTAAAAACTAGCCTGCCAGTCGAAGCAAATAGAGAGAAGACCAAGCCCTTCGTTTCCGTTACTTCCACCGAATACTTGTGAGACAGCCGCATTGTTCGGCATTGCCAAGCAAAAGATAGAGAAGCCTGTCAACAGGGGGAATATCCATTCTGGGAAAAGTTCCCAGACAAAAATCCTGCAGATTCGATTGAGGTTACGAGAAAACTGAGACGAAATACAACTTACAGGCCAAAAACGAGATAAAATACCTTTAATTTACGGCGAGCTGTTGCACCATCCTCGAAGAACGCATCCAACATGGACATGAGAGGAAGTATGATAGGATAGAACATCTTCGAAGGATGGAGTAAAATTGCTATTTTGTCGTGGAACATCAGGTATATATCAGTCAGCCGTCCAAAAACACTCACGTCTGAGTACACCGCCGATACCATAACCAAGGAGCTGGCTGGAAAATAACAAGAAGATGGATGCTGTGGCATCCGGGGTGATGTTGTAATACAGACGCTGAACAGCAAGGACTTCCGTCGCAAGGGCAGAGTTTGCTGCTGCACTAGACATGATGACGATGAAGGCATTTTCCTTCTTGTTGAAAGGATGCTGGAAAGAGGTGAGATAGGAAGACATCGGAGAAATTGAAGCTTACGGGATTCAAATAACGAAACATGCCATAGCGGGGGATGAACGTCTCCATCGCAAGTCCGAGGACGTAAGAGATGATGCCAAGGAACATCAAGGAAACCAACACCGTTTGCTATAGATAACGCTATGAAACCAGCGATTCGAGTTTAGATGCGCTGATAGTTCTTACAGGTTTAAAATAATAAATTTGAGCTGTTTGGTATAAGAAACGGAAGAAAGGCGTAAAACGTGAAAGAGCGTACCCAAGGAACCACCAAAGGCAGAAAGGCCAAGCCCGAGGAAGAAAGCACGGAAGGTCCAGGGGTTGAGAGATGGATCATCGTTGACAGAGATGACGTGCGTCGCGATTTCACGTTCGCTGTGGAGGACCACGTCGGAAGCATCATCGGTGTGCAGCTCAGATACAGCCTCGACGTCAGTCCTTGCGTAATACGACTTTTCATCCTTGTCGAAGGATTTCTCGTCGCTCACACTTGGAACCTTGTTGACCGTAGTGGGACGGTCATCGGAAAGGATGTCAGAGCCTCGGTTGTCCATGGGCGGGGCCTGTAGGTACGGGGTACCGTGAAGTGGCCATCTCGACCAGCAAGTTTAAGTATTGTGGTATCAGCGAGAATTCACCACGGGGATGGACAAGTTGCTATAAATGCATGGAGATAAACAGCGTGGGTTCCAAGAGAGTCCGAAGCCGTGTCATCTCCACGGCGTGCGCGTGGACTAATCTGAGCGACCTCATGCTCATTAAGTGACATCCTGCCTATCTGAAAATACCAAGGAACAGAGCACGATGGTTCCAACGATGGCACGTGCGTTGATAAGTTCGTCAGTAATGTCGCCGTTGGTGTCATTTCAAAATGCGGGAATGGCTCCGAGGCCTGCGTGCCAGCCGTTATGGATCGTCCTTGAGTGCAGTAAGCAATGCCGCTCGTGAGAGATCACTTGCCAGAGAGCTGCAATTCTCGCCGATTTCGCGAGCTGGTTCACAACTTTCGGATGATCTAACAGTGGTGGTGGAAAATTGTGCAGAACTCCCATCCTGACAGACAGACCGTACCTGAGGCCTGAGGTCCTGGACGCAGTAAGTAAAGATATACCAGGACCTTAGCGAGTCCACCCACGCTGGCGGCGTTTCCACGCGACGCGTCAAAATAACTTGTCGAGCGCTCGGCTCCATCCGTCCCACAGCAGCCCAGTCAGTGTGCGTCCAGCAGCAATTCTCCGGCTGACGACGGTATGGGTGACATAAACGAAACGCTCCTTGTGCAAATCGGCTCTTACAACACCAACCTTCAAGCCGGCTCTGGGCTTCCGCAGAACCTGGTCGACTGGCTGGCCCCCACATTTCAAGTCTCCTCTTTCCTTTCCAAGGCGCAGAGAGCACCAGACATTGTTGCCATCGGCTTCCAAGAGCTCCTTCCCCTCCACCTTGGCCGTATGTCTTCTAATTATGTATGCAAACACGGGTCTGACAAGATATACATAGTCGCCGGACGTTCAAAATCCGTCATAGACAACAAGGACGCGCATATACGTACTCAGATAGAAGCCCATGCCCCTAACAAAGAGTCTTATTCGCTAGTCGCAAAAGTCGTCAACGTCGGTGTTGCACTGCTCGTATATGCCAAAGATGACACAATTGCCCGCCGTGTGTACGACGTGCAGACTCAATGGACTGGCAGTGGGCCCGCGTACATGGGCAACAAGGGTGCCGTAGGCGTACGATTCCGCGTTGCTGATCGTGGATCCGAAGCCGGCGAAGTTTTCACGTCAGTATATTCATTTTATCGGTTCCTCCGGCTAACCCAACAATCGGTGATAGTTTCGTTTGTGCCCATCTCACAGCTCACGAGACACACCTGAAACACAGGGTAGCAGATTATCATCATATAGTCCGGACACTTCTCTTTCCAGCAACCCCTTCCTTCCCTGATGAACCCCTCACAACGATGTATGCCACCTCTCATTTATTTTTCCTCGGCGACCTCAATTTCCGTGTTGCCATACCCCGTTCGCACCCACTCTACACCGCGTCCTGCGGAGAAGAAGTACTATCCATGCTCACGGATGAAAAGATGCGGGAAAATCTGAAGGAGTATGATCAACTGATCAACGAACGCCGCAACGGCCGCGTGTTTATCGGTTTACGAGAAGCCCCTTTCTGGACGTTCAAATGCACGTACAAATATGTGCTCGGTGAGGTTGACAAGTACAAGTATGCGCATAATCTTCGCTGCATGCCATCCTCCCCACTAATGCGCCACCCAGCACGGGACGAACGCCATCATGGACGGATAGGATTATGTACACGACATACACAGATTCACCGACCACACCGGATAAATCCAACATCGCTAACATCTTGTACACATCTATTCCCTCCTATGTCACCTCGGATCATGTAAGTTTTATCCTCTACTCTATGTTATGCCTGATAGCATGCTCATGATGCGTGCGTCGATACTGCTATTACTTTGTCGGCAGAAACCGGTGGTATCGCTTCTCCTTCTCCCAACACCACACACGTTTGCCGCTTCATCATCGGCGTCTACTACAGAGGCATCACCACCGTCAACTCCCCCCCGCCTTCGCTTGCCCTCTACGTATACCCCGACTCCTGACCCCTGTACAACCATCAAGAAATTCACAGGCCGCATACTGGACCGCATCGTCGGCTATGCCTGGTGGCTCCTGATCACCCTTGGTGCGGGTTCTACCGCCGTAGGCATTTTCAATTTCTTCTGTATCTATGCCAGTTGGAAATGGCTCGGGCGGTGGTGGCATGCGTCATCGAACGGAAACGGTGCCCCGACTGTCGGCGACACTGCGTGAAGCTAGGTTCTAGAATCCACCACTGATGAGGTTAGGTAAGCTTGGCCGTAGGTGTTTATTGAGAACTCTTATCGTTTTGATGTTCGACTTATTTACTCGTTTGTCTGAGCTCGTCAAAGCCTGCTGAATTCGGGGGCCATGATTAGGGGTCATGATTGGGGGCGCCGCTACCTGGCATATCGTGTATGCTGTGCAACTACTTTTGGATACATGATCTCAGACAAGGTACTGATGATCCGTATGTACAATCAGCCACCCACGCAGGCTGTACCTATCGGCCGCCCTGGCAGTAAACCCCCCAGTTCCCCGAATTCTGAAATAGACCGTATCAAAAACAAGTATGCAATACTGCCGTGATTGGCGAACCCCATCACCATTCTCTCTTTATCGCCCCTCGGCAGCGTCGTCTCCTATCGTAACCAAAATCTCGGGAGCGGCTGTACCCTGATTCCGTTCCTCGTTCCCGTGCTCGGGTACAGTGTGGTCACCGACTGACTTGGAAGGAATGCGCACGAAAGAGATAAATGTCAGCGCGAGCAGTGACGTGCACATCGACACGATCATAATAGCTTGCGGGAAAACGGCGACCGTATTGTAATAGACAAGCCCGTACAATGCTGGGCTGATGATCTGAGACCTGTTGCGAGGAACGAACCAAGCAGTCACACGACCGAGTGAGCCAAGGCGGTATGAGACAGGCACCAAGCCGGAAGCAGGCTGGGCCCGATGAACGGGACGACGTACATCAGAGCTTGCAAGACGCTCAGCGCGCCAAAGAGCCTGCCGACCTCGCCTTGGTTTTGGGAGCGGCGGCTTGCGTAGATATCTAGCGCCAACGCCTGGGAGGTGGGAGGGAACGCTGAACCGAACGAGCTGATTGCGGTTGCTAGCGTGAAAAGTGGGCCTGTGTTTGCAACTGCCATGCTCAAGTAAGATACGGATTCTATGCCTGCAGAGACGCGTGCAAGTGCGAGATCAAAGGCAGGGGAACGAGAGGCAGACGAGAGCTGGCCGGAAGCTCTAGTTTGGGCTAAGCCCATGGGTGGACTGGCTCCACGAGACGGAGACCGACCATTCGTGCTCAAGAGCGGCTCATCAGATGTAGAGGGGAGCTGAATAGGGGCAGGCTTCAAGACTTTAATGATGACTGCGTGGTGCTTTAGCGCATATTTCCACGATGCGAACAAGGTTCTTACGGGGTAGAATAACTGCCAGAAATATGGCGCGGATAGCTCCGATAAATGATATGTAGTAGCTAGTCTGATTTTTGTCATTAGTAAATGAATGAACCTCGTCGAATTCCAGATACTCACATCTTCTGATGTCCATTTGAATTGCGCCGTAGCATATTGGAATTTGTAAAAGAAGGAGCCCTGTGTCAGACATAAACAGTCTGCATCACCGTCAAGACATTATCATCATGACACTCACAATAATGCTCATGCTCAGTCCGTAAGCCATTGCGACAAAGAACAAATTCCAATCTTTCCCGTGTCGCTTGAATATGCTCGTATCCGAGGACTGCTCGGGCAATAAAACGAGGAACGGACTCAGTAATCTAGCGATACTCCTGTAAGTGCTGAGAACATGGCCACTGGATGCCTGATTTGCTTTTTCCTGTTTCCTCCGTAGCCATGCTCCCCTTGCTCTTGTCCGAGTGAGTGATTCCGGAAGGAAGCATAGAACGAAAATGGCATATACACCGTGGAGAACGGAAACAAAATAAAAGACGGAAAGTATGGTCCCCGTTAAGTGAATAAGCAAACCACCGAGGGCAGGCCCGATAGCAATACCGGCGAACAAAAGACCAAATGACAGGGCAAAATATCGCGATCTGCTCACTCGACAGTTTAAAAGACAAGTATAAGACTGACAGCAAGTAAAATTGACCTCGTAGACGGGGAAGTTGTGTCCGCCAAGTACGCGTTAGTAACTGCCACTGCAGTCGCCATGCCTATGCATCATGATAAACATTATTTCAAGTAGGCTCACGCTGTAGCGGAGCAGTTGCGCAAAGCACTCACTTCCACACAAGCCTTCAAACATGAATCCAATTAAAGGGAACCAATATCCTCCTGGCAGTACGTCCACAAACCACATGGTCATGACATGGGTGACATCAGTCACGAAGTGACCAAATATGGGGGCAAAGAAGACGATGCGCCGTCCGAAGCGATCAGAAAACTGTAGATGACCTAAGGTGGATAGCTGACCGAACCTTCGTATACACTTACCGATCCCCACCATCCAGTCGTGAGGCAACTGAGTACTCCCATTGCAGTAAGAAAGACTAGGAGTGAATTCAGACAGTGCAAAAATAAGGGATTTGGCGCAAACCTGCGTTGAGTCTCGCAACAACCGCTTGCACGACTGGGTCCGAGGCACACTTTTGCTGGACATCAGGTTCGCCTTCGGGATATTCCGACGATGCAGTGTACGCGGAGTTTGAGAGGGGAACGAACACTGTGTCAACCGTGGTCTCACTGGTATGCGAGAGTTGTGGAATTGCCGTGTCGACCGCATTCATCGTCACGAGATCGCGCGGTGGGGTGTGCGCAAACGAATGTAAAGTATTGTGATATGCGATATACTCCGGCCTATGAACACGGCATGCAAGCTCAGTGTACATGGCAACCTGCGGAGCAAGCAGCGCAGAATGTCCAAGGGTGGTGAAAGGGACCCCGAAAATGAGCCTGGCTCAGAAAGCCCGTCAAGTTTGGACAATACTCATGTGCGCTATGGAGAGCACTAACCAATAAGGAGAGGGCCTTCTCCACCAAGAAAGTTTGCTCCATGATGAGACTTCACGAGCGTGATCTTCGTCTTCGAGCTCCTCCTCGGGCGAGGCACGGGAATGGACCGACTCGGAACCGAGAAGAGAGGCCTGGTCGCTACTTGAATGAGGGTGTCTGTCATGGTCATCTGGATGGCTTGAGAGATGTGCTGGGTGCCTGGCAGTGCCCTCGAAGAGGTTCATGGTTCGCAGCAAGGGAGTTGATTGGAGATGAACAGACTATATTTAAATGGTTGGATGGGTAAAGCAGGCATGCGCTAAGCGCACGCCAGCCTGCCGATGAAATTTGGACATGGCAATTTAATCTCAAAACGCTCTATTCCGAAAGTGGATGCTGAGCGCTGCCATAACAATGTAAGCATTACACAGCTGAGCGATGCTGACGGTATACGTACGTGATCGCCTACTAAGCCAATGGATTTCCGGGGGTCCTAGCTGCAGTGCATGTACAGTACTTACTTTGACCGCGCAGTCGTCAGGTTCAGTTCTCAGCCGTACGGCTATTGCATAATGGAACATCGATGTACCTTGTCTCAAGTGATAGTGCGATAGTTTGAGAGCGAGGTTTGCCCCATTCTGAACCTTCAGTTGAACAAGTGTGAAGATGGCGTAAGCAGTTTGATGTAAGACGCATCCCAAATAATTATATTGCACTATAATACTGTCTTACACACTCCCTTTCACTCCCAGATCGCAGTCTACAATGGTAAGCTCGATAAACGGAGATCGCGTAGAATCCACTAAAGACAATGCGGGAAGTCGCGCACAGTTGATATACCCCAAGCTCTTAAGGATTCCCTTCGCAAGTTTCGTTTTGCAAGGCGGAGCCAGGGCAGTGCTGCGCTCGTCGTCAAGATCGATAAGAGTAAACTCATCATGGAGGAACAAAAACAATTCGACAACATATCTATCGAGGAGCTCGCAGAAGGTCAGTAGCATGAACAGATCAATCGTTGGATGAAACATAGATGTTCTGTAGAGCTTCCTGAGAACTCACCAAGATACGTCGTGCTTTCCTACGAGCTCAAACACAAGGACGGGAGAACCTCATTTCCATTGGTCCTTGTAAACTGGGCGCCTTCTTCATCCGAGACCAAGCTTATGACTCTGCATGCGAGCGCGTTTCTTGATTTCCAGAATATCGTGCGTACAGTGTTCAGGAACGAGTCTTGTTCAATCACGATCAAAGTTCTTTTCAGGCGGATATTTCCAAGGTTATTGAAGTCAAGGATGGTGCAGAAAGTCTGACCAAAGATATTATTGATGCGAGGCTCCTCTTGGCCTGACAGCTGAACGTTCCGTTCACACACTATAATCTCTTGCATCCACGCAGACATCCATGGGCTACTGTAATCTAGTGGCAAAAAGTGTCGCAAATCTATCAGTGCCCGCGAACGCATACTCACCGTAGAACCCCAGTGTTCTATAAATGTTTGATGTGGAATATACTATCATTTACCCGGATAAGTAATCGCCTCCATTGTTGAAACTATGGCACAGCATGATTGTGCTTCTTGTAAGTGGGTGAACGCACGGCCAACTTTTACCGTGTCACAGAACGATCACCAGCCTTTCCAAACTGCAATCCGCTGTGCACCTACTTTAGGCCCCTGAGATCCTCCAACACAATCCTCATCATTGGTACATCATTCCATTTATACTTAATGTGCACCCTCCAAATATAAGACTTCGGGGAATCCAGAATAGGAGTAGAGGACTCAGATCTGTGCAGTCGTATGCCAGGATGTATTTCGCAAAGGAATCTGATTTGCTGCTGACTGCTTCCCACCCATCATGGGAGTTTCGGGCGCCGATGATGCAAAGCGAAATAAAGACGCATTCCAAGCAGGACAACTAGGTGACCTGGAAATGATGACAAGGGCTCTTACGCAGCGTGCAAACCTATACCCGGACAAAGCAGGTTGAATGGAGATAGGTGTGGTGCTTAGCAGTGAATACCTTCTGGAGCCTCAAGGAACAAAGCCGTTTCGGATCCGTTCTCAGGAATCCTTCCGAAATTAATACGTACCGATTCTCAAACGCTCCACTCGGCCTTGCTATGGGATGAAGTCACACAAGGGGATTCCTACTTTGAGCCTTCTCTGCGCGGCCCGAATAGCCAAAACCACCACACAGCTCCTCTCACGATAATTTGAGACTTGGTCTCACTATAGGCGCAAGACTCCACATTCCTGCCGGATAGGAATACTACACACCAAACGCTGTAGTCGAGTGTGGGATCTGGTGTGAGAGATTTGCATTGCAACTTGGAGCTGGTCATGGATGTATATGTAATGCTGATGACCAAGACAGACATTGGACAGTCCAGCAATGCACAAGCAACGGTGTCGCATTCACGAGAAAAAAGGTGCCCGGAGGTCGGAAAACGTGCTGATCACTACCCACCCTTTCAAGTCTCATAAACCTCTGCAAACGATTATTATGAATGGGTGCACCAACAGAATTGCATTGTTCCCTGCAGGTAGGCGATGGTTTGAACGCCAGCCACATCCGGCGAGCACCGACTCGGACATCATGGTCGGATTCTAGGCAGAACTTGTCTCTGTTAGCCTCGTTTCCCTCGCGCGATAATCGAATGTATCTCGCCCTTGAAGACGGCATCATGATGTAAGGTCCCTGAACATATACACGTCGTGGATGCTAGCAGTTCTGCAGGAGCATCATCTCTTGCGGGCTGCATGATCCGGCATCGGATCTCTGTTGAAATAGGTCCTGTATTATCATTGAGTGTCCTACCCTGTTCCGAGCATCGGATTGAGTCGAGGAAGGGCGTACCAATATCCATACAATTCCGCTAAAGCATGCGCGCGGTGCTTTGCTTTTCGGACTGGGTATTATGTGCAGTGGTGTAACGGTGCGGCCTCAAATGCAACATCAGCTGCTTCGCGCTTGAACATACCCTACCTTCAACTGGCGCTGAGGCACTTGTCATGCTCGCACACTTAGCAATTGAAGGAGATGCATATGAGGATGTAGTAATTAGCTGCAAGTATACATATACTCTATTCCCTAGGAACGAAAGGACTAGTGACACGCTTGGACGGCGCCTCAATGATCGCCGGAAGGTTCTTTGCCATTTCCTTGGTGCCGGCTGGGAATGGAAGATCATCTACACCTTTGGGTAGCACTTGTTCATACTCTCCCTTAGCCTGGTGAGCTCTCGCCACGCTAAGCATCTTTTTCTTGGCATCACGGATCAGGACATGGGCATCGTCGACGCCGGGAATAGCACCCTTGAGGAATATCAAGTCTAGCTGGCTATCCACTCGCATCACGGCGAGGTTCTGAACAGTGGTGCGTTCGCCCCCGAGCCGACCTGCCATTTTTTTACCAGGCCAGACACGACCCGGGTCCTTGATGAGATATTGAATTAATGATACATGTGGTGAAGAGACATCACAAACCTGATGTGCACCAGTGGCTCCGGCAGAACGATGAGATATAGAAACACCGTGGCTTGCTCGTAGACCCTTAAAGTTCCAGCGCTTCATAGTACCTTGAAAACCTTTGCCAATACTATTACAAGCCAAGTTAGAATGAAAGTAATGTCACATATCGGAATGAACACGTACGAGTTAGCTATGATATCCACGTATTGTCCTGGGACGAAATGAACGGCAGACAATGTAGTACCTTACTGGCGCTGAGACTATTATATGCTGCTTTGAATATGAGAACCTACCAACAGGAACGTGTGCATCCGGGGTTATTGGAAACTCCTTCACAATGTACTTGGGAGGTACTTTGGCTGCTCGGAAATGGCCTTTCATTTGGTGTGTCGTCGTTCTGTTGGGACGGTCGGAGGCGCCTAGTTGAACGGCATGGTACTCGGTCTGGTCTGGTCGCTTGTATATGACGTTGGCTGTCACTTGACAATTCTCGAGCTACAGCACTCTTAGTGATGGACCCGTGAAGAGTCTCAACACGCACTTGGAGAACAGTCACGGGAACGCGTACACCGTTGTTATCCCACATAACAGTCATACCTCGCTTTCGCGCTATGAGTCCCGTACGAATCGAGTCTGCTGACCATTTGGTGGTTGCCGTGGAGCTTGACACGTCGGTATTTGCAGCCTGCAAGAGTCTGGAAGCCGAATTATGAAGCTGTCTGCATTGCCGTAGAATTTGGCACGGATTTGGCGGGAGTAACCACCGTCTACGCATCGTCTAGGTTGATTTGCGGTACAACCTTTTTCTCCCAAACATTTACTGAGTTCTGATGTTTCCTTTTTTGGGATCCCCTTAAAGCTGGTCACAAACTGCGTCTGAACTTCATGTTGCATCCATTTCTTTACTGAATGCTCAGATGGAATGGAACACTGGCCTGGACATGAAAAGCACGAGAAGAAACAGATCACGGACAAGTCGAAAG
>JBBPKK010000690.1:0-17859 GCA_038089215.1 Tylopilus vinaceipallidus
TCTTTTGCCTACAATATCCCATGAACGGCGCGATCGGTGCGAACAACGTAGCGACGTGGTGGGGAAACACGGTGTTCCTGAACACGGCAGACGGCCGTTCGACGCCGCTCTTGGCGGTCAACGGAACGTTCGGGTAAGTGTTCAAAGAGGGTGGTTTGGGCTTGCCTCGCTGATCGCTTGACGTAGGCCATCGATGTGGTAAAGTGGGTATTTAGATCGGCGTTTGGATGTACGCTGCGAGACGACCTCGTGTATATAATGATAATGATGTTGATGATTTGACTGCGGACGAATGGAAATCTACAATTTACTTGGGGTAGATCGTTCGATGGGACGACACTCGGTCATGATCCGCCAATTCACTTGTGGCAATAGATGTAGGTACACCTGGTCTCGGGGCTGTTTGCTTCGGCGTCACCTCATCGACAGTAAAAACCATGCTCATCAGAAGGAGAGTGTTTTCCTTGGTGGTGCTTAGAGCAATATGAGACCCCTGATAGCTACACTATGCCAACTGCGCACTAGAGACATGACTAATTCATCAGAAGACGTCTCGGGCTCCGTTTTAGTGTGGCTGTGTGACTGTGGGAACATTTTGTGTAGTCGATTTGATCGCCTTCAGCCATCTACACCACCACCGCCGACGACCCCGCCTCCCTCACATCATCCTGAACAATGGTGAGTGCCAACTTTTCCTGCATACTGGAGCCATACAGTTGTCCCTGTCGACCTGGAACTCAACATACATGACGCGGGGAGTTGGATGGCTCCGCAAGGTCTTGGATGGACTTGGCTAACTAGGCTCCACCGTTCGACAGGCCACCGCAGAACTTGCAGCAACATACGCCGCCCTCATCCTTGCCGACGATGGCATCGAAATCACGGTGTGTGCGGCACGGAGCCTCCAACCCGATTACCGACTCAGATTTCCACACAGGCTGACAAAATCGTCGCATTGACGTCTGCTGCCGATGTTGACCTCGAGCCCATCTGGGCCTCACTCCTTTCCAAAGCCCTTGAAGGAAAGAACGTCAGGGATCTGCTATCGAACGTCGGCGCTGGCGGAGGCGCACCCGCCGTCGGTGCCGCACCAATTGCCGCTGGCGGTGGCGCGGGTGGTGCCCCCGCGGCCGCAGCAGAAGAAGCCAAAGAAGAAGAGAAAAAGGAGGAGAAGGAGGAGTCCGACGACGACATGGTGCGTCCCCCGTGACGGCTACCAGGCACAGTTGACTGACTGTTTGCGTAGGGCTTTGGGCTGTTCGATTGATCTCCTTTCACTTTGCTATCTTATTCCCACTGTATCCTCATGTCATCACGCATACATTGTCCATCAATCAAAACCCTTGGACTACAGTCCGTGCACTGAGGATACGAGTACCGACTTCAGGGTTCGAGTTTAGATCGTGGGATTATCGTACTTTCAATTTTCACTCTACAGTGAGGGGCCTCCATAAAGTTGATGGTCTAGACATGCGTCTCTTTAAGTGATCCAGTGAGTTCACAGTATATTTTGGATCCGCCATTAAACTACTGCTGTTTGTTCCAGTGCTGGTAAAACAGAAGAGCGTGAAATCTTGCTGATCATACCAACGAGAAACATCGCTCCTACATTTGCAAAATTTTCGCCAACACCTGCGTTCCGTGCGTATGTGAACTTCCTGATTCCCCTGGCTCTATGACAGAGCGCCCGAGTTCATGTCGTGCACATAGATGGCTGCGAACCTCGAGTAATTCGCACTCCCCGAGCATGTGTGGCGTGCCGATTCGCAAACTGGTACTTTAGGAACGACTCTGTGGACGTCAACCTCGGGAAAAAGGTTGAGATATTTCACCTCCAAATTTGAGATGTGGCGGACTCCAACATCATGGCCATCGATGCGCGGTGGCTATGCATGCTTACGACGGATCGCGATTTTTTCGTTCGGGCGTGTTGATCTTACCATTCCCTGCATTTAAGTCCGACCTCGCAAGAGAGGTCAACACACAAGTGCACACCATCCTCACACAGGTACCCAAGTCTCTAGAGGCACTGTTGTTTTCCCTTCGCGCCCTTGATCTTGCGAGTGGAGTAGCTGGAGACTTCGTCCGAGGTGTGTTGTCGATCCTACGTTGGGTACCCTGCCTTGACTTCGATCACTTGGCGCAATCCCTGTCAGTGTACCATCTTCATTGGGTGTCTTGCGTTGACCTATCCGCCTTTGTCAGCATCGGTCCCTTGTCTATCCACACGCGTTCTTGCTAAAAATTTCATCAGAGTTCCAACATATCCTTCATAGTGGACCTGATCTTGTCTCTGTTCTCGAGTGCGTAGACATTTATGGAGAAGTCTTCTGTTCGGGACGGCCGGAAGCGCTTTGTACTCCTGGGGTGTAATCCGATACGGTCGCAGACGAGGTTCATACCCATCGTACATGTTGTTCAGGATGCCTGCACGAAGGGGTCGCCAGGCGATTGCACGCGTGCACCTTGACGGCTCGAGTCCTTCCTAGTCTTCTGACCAGCTTTCCAACGCTCGCCAGCAAATACATTCAAGGGAGAAATCTGCCGAGTTAGCGGTGGCTGCAGCCGAAACACAACGCCAAAGAAGAAAAAAGTTAACCCCTACTAGTTGCTTATAGGCTTGTGTTCGTATGATCACACGACGTTACATTATTGTGGCACGTGGGAGAATAAAATAGTACATAACATTATTTTTGCCACCCTCTTCTCAACCGTGTTGTTGGTGGATTCGGTCCGCGGTGGACATGTCGCTCTTTAGTTGGTCCAGTGAGTTTATAATATGTTTTATTCAACCATCCACTGAAATTTTATTCAGCGCCAGAGAGACAGAAAGATGGTCAAATTTTGCTCATTATACCGAACGAAATTTATCTCTACATCTTTGAATTCCTTGCCTCACCGACAAAGCGTTTAACACTGGAGGAACTCGAAATGTTCACACGTCTCTCCCGTGTCTGCAGATTCTTTGCCAACGTCTGCCTTCCCCGCATATTTGAATTCGTCGAGTTTTCTGGCTCCATGTTTCCCGACGATACACCCACCGGACTGCACCACAACTCCGTTTACCAACCGTCGCGTGAGTCTACACTGTGTGCACAGATTGCTGCTAAGCAACCTCTCGCCCTCGCCCTCGCCGAGAGAGTACGAGAGTGCCGGTTCACAAATTGGCAGCTCGACAACACAGGCGCATGGGCAGTCCGGCTGTTCGTCAACGAGTACATCAAAGGGCTGTCGCACATGAAGAGCGTGCGCGAGCTCACGTTTACGGATAGCTTCGTGGATGCGCAACATTGGCGCGCGATCGCAGCCCTGGACTCTCTCGAGCTACTCTCCTTCGATACGTGTCGTTTTCTGCCGGAATCCGCAGAGGTCAACCCCGGGAAGATGAGACAGGTCGCAGTGTCTCGCCTTCAAGTGTTGAACTGTGAGGAGCCCTACCAACTCGTCGCGGCCATTGATCCTCGGTGCCTACACACGCTTGCCGCGGATGTCCTGTTCTTCGACCGGGTTGATTGGATCCCTCAATGGTCGCTCACAGAGCTCCATTTTCATCTCCTGCCGTGGCAAAATGTCAGCGAGGAATTACCTGCTACCATTGCACAAGCGCCCAAGTCCCTCGAAACATTGTTGTTCTCCCTTGATTCCATCCATGGGGTAACTGGGGTGGCCGAAGACGTTGTCCACATGGTGTTTGATAACCCTACATGGCGGACTCTCCCCTCGCTTCACTCGATTATATGGCAGTTCACCTCTCTGGGCCCAGGTATATTTGTATGTGTGCCATCTTCAATAAGTACATTGTTGCCTAATCCGTCTCTCAGGTGTCTCCGTCATTCGATGATGGTATTGATTCCTCATACGTTCAGCAGCACTCTTTCTAAAAGCTTTGTCACAGAAATTCGACGTACTCTTCATGACGATCTCGGCCCCGCCTCTCGTCTCAAGTATGTGAACGTTTATGGGAAAGTCTTTCATTTGGTGGATGGGGAATGGTCGAGGATGTCTCGTATCAGGAGTTTCTGACGACCATTTCAACAATTCTTTTCGTGGTCCGAACGCCGTACTATATCCACAAACCATATTGTTCATTTCAGTGGCATATTAATTTCCCTTACCGTGGCCTCGAGAATGACAATTGCTTGACCCGCAGACAAGACCGCCTACTATCCGACCTCGCAGTTGATGTAACTTCCGAAGAAATTGCCATGCGGTTATCCACAGCCACATCACAAACTTTGCAGAAACATAATATGGCCAAACAAAGAGTGCAGCCGCCGGCCAACCTAAACAGGACGATATTACATGATATTTGATCAAATCTTCCTGTGACGCAGCTGGTATTACTGCCATCCAACCAGAGCACAACATGTTTCGTTCGACATGACCACACTGTAATGATCACTACCATGTACCAGAGTATACTGTCTGTCATTCAGACCAAAGTGTACCATATCTATGGGTGCCATTGGTGTTGTCTTTCTGCATCTCTACACTATTAGTCATCACACTCTGGCTCATGAATGCATGAACCATCACCACACCAGAGTCCTCAGGCCTCACTATGCGATTTGGATCAGACAAGATATATTTATACCCACCATCACAGTCATCATCATGTAGTACCATAGCATGCCTTGTGGGTGGCAGACATACCTCTCCACCTGGCACTATGGTGCCACTAACTCAGACAGGGGAGTGAGGAAGGGTTAGTGGTGCAATTGCTACACTAGCTACTGACAGGTGCTATGGACATGACCAGACTTGGACTGGGTGAGGATGTGGTGCATCGAGTGTGTGGGCAAGGATACATAGTACTTTCTGGCCCCTCACAAGAAGATATGGACCTGGGCACAAAGTGAGCTGTGGGGGTGGATGGGAACACCCCACACATAAGGCATTTTGGTTCGTAGTTCTCACAGAGGGCCTCAAGAGGATGAGCTGCAGGGTCAAGGAGGGTGCCCAATGAGGTGAAGGGAGTGGAGGGTGGGTGCACAAAAGGCATAGCACAAGGCCACAAGGGGAAAAGAATGGGAAGGTGGAGGAACAAAATACTATATTGGGGTGGATGGGAAGGACTGGCATGTATGCTAACATGATCTGCCAGTGTGCTCCCTTGCTACAAGCTGGGCCCAAACCACAGCATTGTGGGATTGAGCACCCCCATGCTGCTATTGTCATATTATTCCTCATTGTACTATGGTGGTGGCATGAAATTGGCCACCCCAGTATCGTCATCATTGTGGGTGTGCTTGAGAAATTGAAATGACATACAGGACACAATGACGGGCGAGCCATGCAGCACTTGGGATTGAGCAGACGCAAAAGGGATATCAAGTGATGCTGGCACTCAGAGAAACATGGATATGATGGGCATGCTATTGGTGACTTCAATTAGATGTGCACGTGCTGTTACGCTAGGTATGACGTAGTGCAAGCTGTAAGGTGAAGCAATACAAAGTCTACACGTTCACAGTTGCTCACTAACATAGAGCTAACGTCGTTTGCTTCAAGAGGGATACTAAGAGAGATTGTGGGCCAATCGCTCAAAGAATGCTAAAACACTACGTATGATTGTGCAGATTTAGCTGGGGAGTTTCCAAGCTAACCTGTTAGTCCTTATATACATCCTGTGTACTTTAGGGCTAGTGTGGGACCGGGATAAACAAGGAAAGTGCTGCAGAGAAGCATCAGAAAGAATAATAACCGTCGGGGTGGTGTCTGCAGCATTAGAAGGTTCTAGAAAGAAGGAACAATAACTAGGGGATGACACCGCTTAGGTGCCAGGCAAGGAGAAGGAAGAATGAGAGCAAAGTACATAGAACTTGGATAAGAGCGAACCATAGAGCTTTAAGGATGAAGAGGATAAGCCCTAGGATAGATAAGTGTATATATAAGCGTAGGGGGAACAGAGGGAAGAACCATAGACGCAGAAAATGTAACATTCCCCCCTCACTAAGGTGGAGGTACCACTTCCGACGCATCCTCTTAATTTCTGGGTGCACCAGCAGCCCTTCAATCTCCCTCCTCTCTTCGTACTCCGTCCTGTTCAAACCAATCAGAGGTAGAGTCACCATCATACCTCTCGTTCCAGGCATCCTCCTCTCCTGATACCGGTGCATTCACTTCAAGGGGGGAGGTTGTCTCCCGAAAAGGACAGTTCACCATGATGTGGCCTAAGCAATCACAGTGGTTGCAACAACGATTGGGGCAGGAGGCTTGGGAATGACCAGGGGATAGGTGGTTACAGTATGGGCATTGATATTGGGGACAGTAAATCCTCCAGTGGTCAGAGGCGCCGCAAATAAAACACATCTGATCAGGGGGGCCTGTAACAAGGGGGGAAGGTGAAGGCAGGCGAACAGGGAGAGGCGCAGTCTCGTTGTCGATGTGAGGGGAAGAGGGGATGGTTTGAGTGTGAGGAAGTCCCCTCCAGTTGGTGTGAACACTCACGAAGGGAGATGAGCATTGCCTGTCCTAAAAGAACTGTTGTCGTTCGGCTTCCTGAATGTCAGATGGGAGGAGGGGTGGGGAGGAGAGATGATCGGCTAAGGAGATGGAGGTTCCTTGAGGGATGGGATCCCGGTGGTAGCTAGGTGGGCGAAGGTAGTAATGGAGGTTGGGGCCAGAGAGGAGTTCAAGAATGGGGCAGATGTGGGGGCAAAGAAGGTTGGGAGAAAGGAAATCCAGCAGCGTACCAAGTCCTTCAGCCGCTAATAGATCCAGAATAAGGTTGCTTGATTCCACCATTCCCTGAGTCAGGGAGTTGTACGCCTGGGAGTGCGGTTCCGCAAGGGGGAAGTTTGTGAGGTGGAAGCGAGAGAGGGTGATGGATTGATAAACATTGGCTAGTGGGGGAAGGAGGGTGGTTCCGGGGAAGACTGTGGACTGTTCCAAGGCAAAAGTGAGGGTAGGGCTTTTCAAGACAGTAGCTAGGATAATACAAAGCCGGTCAACCGGCAGACAATTGAGGTTGATGGGAAATTCTTCAGGGATGGGCAGGAGGGGTGCGTCGTGAGGTAGAGAGGAGTGGGGTTCAGGAGAGGTGGAGGGGGAAGATGTGTAGGAAGACAGTGATGGCATGTTGTTAGGTGGGGGAGGAAAGCGATGGGGGGAATTCCAAGGGATGGTCGGACTTATAGGCATTGAGAAGGTCCTGGGAATGTTTCATGTTGTCTTCGTGTTCCCAGGTGTCTTCAGCCGATGAATATCCCTTCCATCTAACCAGAAATTGTCTTCTTTGGCATGACCCACGATGGGCTAGGATCATTTCGACTTCATATTCTTCATCTCCGTCTACATATCTCCTTCGGGGGTGGTTCTAGAAATGGAGTCCCATGTTCAGTGGTAGTTCTGAAAGAGGAAAGAAGAGAAGCATGGAAGACTGGGTGGATTTTCCAGGTTGGGGGAAGTTTCAGGCAATAAGCGAGAGGGGAAATGACTTTTTCTATGGGGAAGGGACTGTGGCGTCGTTGGGAGAGTTTAGGATGCGCTCCAGGGAATCGGAGGTTTCTGGCCTCAAGCCAGACTCTGTCTCCTTGTTTCCAGGGGACGAATTTTGAGCGGACTCTGTCCTTCATGATGAGGCATGCCTTTTCATGTGCGGCGAGGGCTTCCTTCCTTGCTTCATCCAGGGCGATTAAACGTTGTTCTAGGGCAGGGAGGAAGGTTTTCCCCAGGGGTGGATATGAGCGGGGTTCATATCCCATCATGAGGTAGAATGGCAATTGGTGGGTGGAAGAGTGGGGGGATGAGTTGTGTGCGAATTCAGCAGTAGGAAGGAATTCAGATCAGGACATGGGAGACCCTTGGCAATAGATTCGGAGGTACGTTTCAAGTTCCTGATTGAGATGTTCAGTTTGGCCATCTGTTTGAGGGTGATAAGGGGAGGAAAGGGCTACGTCGTATTGGAGGAGTCTAGCCAGTTCTAGGCTGAAGGCAGAAGCGAATTGGGGTCCTCTATCGGAGATGACTCGGTCATGGAGTCCAAATCGGGGGTAAATGTGGTGGAAAAAGAGTGCTGCAACGCCTGCTGCATCAGTGGTTTTGGTGCAAGGGATGAAAATACCCCCCTTTGAGAGTCCATGGTCGACCACAACCAAAATAGAATCAAAGCCGTCGGAAGGGGGCAGGTCGGTGATGAGATCGAGGGAGATCTGTTGGAAGGGGCAAGTAGCAGAGGAGGGGAGGGGGGATAGTGCTGGGACAGTTGGATGAGTGTTGACCTTGTTCGCTTGACAGGTGGGGCAGCCCAGGACATATTTACGAACAAAGGAGGCAAGGCCCGGCCACCAATAGTCACGTTGTACTAAAGTCTGAGTGTGAAAAATGCCACCATGTCCAGAACTTGGGGAGGAGTGTAGGTGGGCGACCAGCTCATGGCAGAGGGGGGTGGGGATGTAGAGGTGGCCACAGTAATACAATCGGTTATCGGTGTAAGACCAGTCAGAGGGGTGTGAGTGAGCAAGAGGTACATCCGAGTCGGCGAGGTGTTGCAATGCGGTGAGGACGAAGGGATCGGAGGGGGTCGAGGAGGCAAGTTTGGAGGCGATGGAGGCGTCAAGGGTTCGCACAAACAAGTGGTTGGGAAGGAGGGTGACGTCCTCATTGTCAGTGACAGTGGGGGGGTAGGAGAATCACGATAGGGTATCGGCTGGGGTGACTTGGGAGGCAGGGACATGTTTGAACTGCAAATCAAAATCCTGGAGGAAAAGGAGCCATCTGGCCTGGCGTCGACTTAGGTGTTGGGGTTGGCGGAAGTAAGAGAGGTTCTTATGATCGGTGATGATGGTAACTGGGTGTCTAGTGCCACGGAGATAGTGTTTCCAGGCAGTAAGGGCGTGGATGACTGCTAGGAGTTCTCGATTGTAGATGTCATAGTTCCGTTCGGCTTGGGAGAAG
This sequence comes from Tylopilus vinaceipallidus, assembly GCA_038089215.1. Taxonomy (NCBI): domain Eukaryota; kingdom Fungi; phylum Basidiomycota; class Agaricomycetes; order Boletales; family Boletaceae; genus Tylopilus; species Tylopilus vinaceipallidus. Next base: position 8,899 of record JBBPKK010000690.1, read on the forward strand.
GTCTGGGAGAGGTAGGCACAGGGATGGAGGTCACCGTTGCTGTCAGCTTGGAGTAGAATTCCACCAGAGGCTACAAGGGAAGCGTCAGTCATGATGGAGAAGGGTTTGTTTAGATCGGGCATAGAAAGGATCAGTTGGGATGTGAAGGCCAACTGGAGTGAGTGAAAGGCGGTTTCCTGATCGTTATCCCACTTCCAAGTGGAGGAGGATTTGGTAAGATCGATGAGAGGGCGAGCTATGGTGGAGAAGTTGGGTATGAAACATTGATAGAAGTTGCAGAAACCTAGGAATGATCGTACACCTTTGACATTGGAGGGGGGTTTCCAGGAAGAGATGGCATCAAGTTTAATAGGATCAAGGTGGACCGAGTTGTGGCGAACAACCATTCCTAGGTATTCCATGTGGTCCTGGTCGAAGGAGCATTTGGACAACTTGAGGTACATCCTTTCTTCCCTCAGTCGTTGCAAAACTCGTCGAGTTCGTTCCTGGTGGAGGAGAATGTCGTCAGTTCCAAATCCCAGGTCATCCATATAAATCTTTAACCATCCCTCAGCAATCATATCCCAGAAGATGTGCTTCATGAGCACCTGGAAGTGAGATGGGGCATTGACAAAACCAAAAAACATGACCAAGGACTCCCAGAGTCCTTCCGAATTTACCCAAGCCGTCTTCCAGATGTCATCCTCATGGATATGGACATTGTTGTAGCCCCATCGGATGTCAAACTTGGTAAAGTATCTGGCGTTTTTGAAACCATCAATGAGATCAGAAATGAGGGGGAGCGGGTATGCGTTTCAGACAGTGTGGGAGTTAAGGTAGCAATAATCCTGGCAGGGGCAGAGTTTTCCATCCTTCTTTGCTATGAAGAAAAAGGGGGAGGCTTGGGGGGAAGTTGACTGTTGAATCTTTCCGGCCTTGACATTTTCGAGAGTGAATTCTTCGCAGGCTTTCCATTCTTCAGGGTTAAGGGGGTAGATCTTGGCAACTTTCAGGGTGAAGTCATCATTCAATTTGATGCGGAAATCCCATTCTCCTTGAGAAGGGGGTAGTTCACCCAGGGGTGGTTCAGCAAAGACATCGGCAAATTCTTTGTATGCATCTGGGAGGGATACTTCTTCTTTTGCGGCCATTATGGCAAGGGAAGTGGAGAGGGTCATCTTGTTTAGGTATTGGTCAAGATGGGAGTGGGGTGGGGGTGGTACAGGTATGTCTGGGACAAGGCATTGTCCCGTCCTCCAGTTGATAGTTGGGTTGATTCGTTTCAACCAGGGCAGCCCTAGGATTACTTTTTCTTTTCCTAGGTTGGTTATGAAAAAGGTCTGGGTGTGGTGGGTGGATTCGGGTAGGGATACCTTCAGGGTGGTCACAAAGCATATGGTTCCATCAGAGTTTTTGGTTCCGTCGACATTGTGGGCAATGATTGGTTGGGGGAGGTGAGAGAGAGGGAGGCGGTTTCGGTGGACTTGCTCCCAGGATATAAAGCATCCTGTGGCTCTGCTGTCGATGAGGGCTTGGAGATCGACTTTAGCTTTGCTCCCACATTGCAAACGAATAGGCAGACACATGGATGATTCGTTTGTATAAGTAGTGTACATGGGAGCGACATACTGGGAAGAAATCGTCGATTTCTTTTCTTCCTGAGCTAAAAACCCGAAGTAGAAGAGGTGGCAGGGGTTTCCCCTTCTTCCTTGTAATTGTCATCATGGCAGATGCAGAGGTTTCTCAAGATGAGGTCGTGAGATACTCCCTTTGCTCTAAGGGAGTTGACGTAGGTGAAAATGGAGTTGTCTGGGTTCCTGACTGGGTTGGTGGACAGGGCAGGGGTTGTTTCTGTGGCTCTGACCTGCGTAGGTCGGTTAGGGTTTCTAGGAGGTCTGGGAGGTGCAGCTCTGGCACGATGGTTGGACAATCTACAGCCCTTTTGCTTACACTGGAAGCAATGTCCCTCTCGCATCAGACGGGCTTTATCAGTGGGTGTTAACTGGACATAATCGATGTCCATGGCCATGGGGTCTCTTTCTTTCCGGGGGTGGTAGGTGGAGGAGGGGAGGGAGTGGTTAAGCCCTTGAGTGGTTGCTAGCTGGGAATGGAACTGCTTGGCTTTTTCAATGCGTTCCCTCAGGGTATTGGGGACTTTTTCCATCCCATAGATGAGAAGGTTGAGTTTACGGTTAATTCCTTTCGAAAAGAGGCGACAGAGTTCTGTTTCGTCGGAGATTTTGGCCTTGGAGGCCAAGTTGACAAAATCAGTGATGTACTGTTGGAAGCCATCATCGCTTCCAATCCTCTTTAGGTCCTTTTGTTCGAGTCATTCCAGCTGTTCCCTGGCAGTTGTGATGATGTCAAAGGGGAAGAAGGTGGAGGTAAAGTTGTTGACTAGTTTATCAAAGGTCTTTTTGGCAGGGGGAATGGTAGCGTTGGACATCTTGTCCAACCATGACTTGGAAAACTGAATTCCTCATCCTTTGCTCATGCGGTTTAAGGTAGTTAGGACCTTAGTGCTGTCATCAGGGTAGAGGGCAGCGTTAATGGAAAAGTAGGCTTTCATAGCCTTGATCCAGTGAGTGGCTTCCTCGGGGGATCCTGAAAAGTCATCGGGGAGACCAGCTTTCAGTTCTGACAGCATATTGGCAGGCTGGGGGGTGTCGATGCGAATGGGAGGTGGTGAAGGGGAGGGACTGGCTAGGCTGCTTCCTTCACTAGACTGGGATGGTGGTGGGGGCTGGCTGGTAAGCTGAAGCACACGGGCAAGACGTTCTGTATTTAGAAATGACTCTGCTGGGGCTGGTATTGCACACGGTTGTTGTATTGGTTCATAGGTAACTCCTCTTTCAACAGGTGGGAGGTTTGGGCGGTATCTGGGGTCTGCAGGAGGAGCAGCTGTCCTGGAAGTTCCTGCTATGCGTTGAGGAGGCCGTCATTCAGGTGACGGAGAGTCTTGACTTTTCTGGGAAGTAATGGTGGGACGGGGGTAGTCGCTTCCTAGGTAGAAAGGCGATGGGGAGAGCTAAATCTTTTGTTATGCTAGGTACGACGTAGTGCAAGCTGTAAGGCGAAACAATACGAAGTCTACACGTTCACAGTTGCTCACTAACATAGAGCTAACATTGTTTGCCTTGAGAGGGATACTAAGAGAGATTGCGGGCCAATCGCTCAAAGAATGCTAAAACACTATGTATGATTGCGCAGATTTAGCTGGGGAGTTCCCAAGCTAATCTGTTAGTCCTTATATACATCCTGTGTACTTTAGGGCTAGTGTGGGACCAGGATAAACAAGGAAAGTGCTGCGGAGAAGCATCGGAAAGAATAATAACCATCGGGGCGGTGTCCGCAGCATTAGAAGGTTCTAGAAAGAAGGAACAATAACTAGGGGATGACACCGCTTAGGTGCCAGGCAAGGAGAAGGAAGAATGAGAGTGAAGTACATAGAACCCAGATAAGAGCGAACCATAGAGCTTTAAGGATGAAGAGGATAAGCCCTAGGATAGATAAGTGTATATATAAGCGTAGGGGGAACAGAGGGAAGAACCATAGACGCAGAAAATGTAACACATGCATTTGAAATTTAAACAAATAGATACAAATAGCCCACATGACCCTTGCATGCTTTCATGATGTTTGCTCACACTCATCCACCAACTCATAGTTCCATTATAATTACCATCAACGCTGCCATCCGCCCCCATGGCCTCTCCCCCATGCCATTATCCTTCCCACATGAGGAAAGAAAGTAACTTCTTGGCTATCAAGGAAAATCCTATGCATTAATTTTGGTGCACATCCCCAGGCACCATCACGAAGATGGCCGCAACTGGGTGCTGCGATAACTCAGATGACAACGTCAATGCCCCATGGCCAACCTCATGATGTTACGATTTACCCTAAGCTGCCAGTATCACACTTGATGGACTTAGACTTATTTTACTTTACAAGCATGTGACCGTGAGACTTAGCACATGACTAGTTCACGTGACGACCGGCTACGGAGGGATCCAAGCTGTCCAGTGTCAGGCATGCACATGGTAGGGGCTAGACCCTTATCTGCCTTGTGTATTTAATTGCCACGCCTCATGGCGCTCTAGACACACCTAGACTGCCTCATGATAGGCACAGTCTCCCACAAGACATCATATGATACTTCTTTCTCTCACGTTATGACATACCTATGTAGATACGCACGGACCTGTAGTCAATATGTACAAACATGTCCCTATGGTATATATACTTGAATGATATCACCCAAGGACCTTAGTTAAGTCCTTGTGGCTATTCCCCCCAAACTTAGCTCCTATAAGCCTAATATTAGAGTAGCCTGAGCCAAGTCTAGTACTGGTTTTGGGTTGCACTACATTAGGACTTAACTTCTTTCCGCTCACCCTACTCTATCGCACCTGGCAGAGCCTATCTGCTAAAACATAGCCGGATCCGAGGCTTATATGGGACCTTTATCTTTCTTGGGCATCCCCCTTTGCTTTTAAGTAGCCACTCTCTATACGAGAGGATAGTCTCTTAGTGAATTAGTCGCGGAGAAGTCCATCACCTCGAGAGGTGTTAAAGTGTTTAAACACTGCAGCAAAAACCCCCTTCATTTCTATTGCCAAAAGGCGTGTCCACATGAGGCACATTTATTCTAGTATACTTAGTACCGGTCACAGTTGGTGCAAGAGCGGTCTTGTGCCCACCAGCTGTTGACATATGAACCGAGTCAGGAAGGTCATTGACCTGATCGGAATAATGGTTGAGTGAGACTAGCCCTCCCGTTTCTAGCTACAAAGGATGCTTGGAGTTGCCCACTCTGCTCAAACTCTTGACTGGGAAACTGGTCAAATCGCCATATGAGTCAAGGTCGAACCGGTAGATGAACTGGAATATGAATTCGACCCAAACGACCAAGTAACGGTCAAAATCGAAGAAGAGGAGATAGACCTCGCTCTTCTCAAACCTCTCCCACTCCCCAACGCCCAGGCCTTTTTCCCTGCAGAGCGTCAATATGAATACACCCCCCCTGTGATAAAGAAACAGGCAAGGTTTGACTTAGGACCCAACAGGGAACTAGTCCAACAATTCTATGTACCTTGTGCTAAGCCATACAGCGCACCAAGAAGACTCCAAAGGGAGCAACCAAGGAAGTCGCTTAGAGAAAAGCGCAACAGGCCATACAATCCAAGGCCAAATGTTCTTACTAGGAAGTAGATAAAGTACTAGTAAAATAAAGACAACATTTCGGACTCCTCAGAATCCATCCCCCCGTCCCCTAAAAGAATGGATTTCACGCAGCAGATCCATGATATGCAAGTCCTGCTGGCAGGACTCCAAACTCAGCTAGCTGCAGCTGAGAAACGGGCAGCCGCAGCCAAAACAAGGGCAATGGCAGCTGAACAAGTGGCACAAGGACCTCGGGCCGAGATAAAGGTCACAAAAAAGGTGAATCTGATCCCCAATCCAGGACCGTTCAACAGCGACTACAGCCATTTTGACGAATGGTGGATCAAGATGCAGGTGTACCTGCAAATGAACCAGGAGACCTTTGCCTCAAAGAAGGAAGTCACCTTAGCCATCCTGTCTCGAATCGGCTCAGGAAAAGAAGGAGACAAAAATGGAGCTGGCGAATGGGCCAGGTTCCACATTGAGACCAAGCTGGCAGACAACCAATGGTGGACTGTCAAAGACCTGGAGAAGGAACTCTCCCACCGCTTCAGGTCTGCAACAAGACAAGGGAGAGCATTGAAGGAACTCCAGACCCTCAAACAAGGAACTAGGCAAACAGAGGCCTACCTAACACAATGGGAAACTCTGTACCGGTACGCTGGAATAGATGAGGTGATGGGCATCCACCTCTTAGTCAAAAACACCCAAGAGGAGATAGTATGCCACATCTCCCTCAATCTCCATGGGGACGAAGCCCCGACCAATTTAGCTGATTGGATCGGCCAAGTAAGGAATGTAGGCAATGCATTCGAACAATTCAAGCTCGCCCGAAGCTCAAACAAAAGATGGGGCAACAACGCATCTGCCAGCCTGTCCAACCAGCGAGACCCAAACACAATGGACATTGATGCTGCCCAAAAGGGTAAGTGTTTTAACTGCAATGGCAATCACCTCGTTCGCGATTGCAAGAAACCTAAGCAACCTTGCAGTGACTGCAAGTTTCTTGGGGGAGGGCATCAAAAGGATTGCCCAAAATGAGGCAAATCTCGCAAGGCTCGAGCTGCTCAAAAGGAGAGTAGCAATGACAGTGACTCGGACTGGGAAAGCAATAATGTCTGAGCTAGCCGCAAGGGGAAGGCTAGAGAAACGCCCAAGTCCATAAATGAAATGGGCTTTGAAGAAGCGAAAGCTTACTTCACAGACGTGCTAAATGCCAAGGCCAAGGAGGCCAAGGCAGGAAAAGCATAAGGCACATGACTATTCAGGGTGGTCATGTAGCCGAGGACTATTTTGGACACATAAAAATAGAAAAACCCAAAAACACGTACTTCAATGTATTATTATCAGACTCGGAGTCAGTAACCTATTTCGATGACATCACTGAAGCCACAACTCAGGAAGAGCCTGAGCGTGCTGGACGGGAATCCAGGCTTAATTTGGCTACAAAAAACAAAAAAATATTTAATCAAGAAATCCCTGATAGGATCGTCATACGCTCTGTGGCGAATACCAAAATACGATTAAGAGTGCAGGTGGCACTGGCCACACAAAAGAAACAGATGATGAGCGAAGAAGCTCTCCTTGATAGCAGGGCCAACAGAATCTTCATTGATAGGGCATGGGCAGAAGTTAACAAAATCCCCATGACTAAGCTACAGCGGCCAATCCCAGTGTTCAACATAGATGGAACCAAAAATAGTGCTGGGAATATCACACACACCGCCATCCTAATCATAGATTACCAAGGGCACCGAGAGAATCTAGAAGCAGAAGTCACGGATCTAGGAAAAGTCAGCATGATTCTAGGATATACTTGGCTAAAAAAGCACAACCCCGAAATCGATTGGAAAACAGGGGAAGTCAAGTTAACAAAATGTCCACGATCGTGTTACCTCCTATCTGACTGATCTGCTGTACTAAGGGTTCTAGATGAGGAGGAGCTATTAAGCACTCCATATGTGTACCATCACATCAAAAAAATGGAGGTTATACCACCTAAAAAGGTAGAGAAGACTGCAGAGGAGCTCATACCTGAACAGTATCACAAATTCATTGAACTGTTCACAAAGAAAGCCTCCAAACAAATGCCTATCCGACGAACATGGGATCACGCCATCGACCTGAAGGAAGGGTTTGTCCCCAAAAAGGCAAAGGTGTACCCAATGTCAGTAGACGAAAAAGAAGAAGTAAAAGTGTTCGTAAAGGAGCAACTACAAAAGGGGTACATACAACCCTCCAAGTTGCCACAAACGTCACCAGTCTTCTTTGTTCCAAAAAAGGAAGGAACCAAGAGGATGGTGCAGGATTATCGATATCTAAATAGCTGGACTATACCAAACGGGTACCCGTTACCCTTAATATCGCAATTGATAGATCGGCTCAAAGGGGCAAAGAAGTTCACGAAAATGGATCTGCGATGGGGGTACAATAACATACGAATAAAGGAAGGAGATGAATGGAAGGCAGCCTTCACTACCAAAGAAGGATGTTTCGAGCTGACCGTTATGTTCTTCGGACTAAACAATTCCCCCGCCACTTTCCAAGCCATGATGAACGACATTTTCTCTGACATGGAGTCATTTGTAATCATTTATATGGACGATATTCTTATCTTCACGAAAACAGAAAACCAAAAGGATCATGACGAAGCCGTCTTGAAGGTATTACAGTGGCTGAAGGACAATGATCTATTTATTAAACCAGAAAAATGCTTCTTCTCGGTAGAACAAGTCGAGATGCTGGGAATGGACGTATCCAGCAAAGGGATCAAGATGTTGGAATCCAAACTCAAAGGAGTATTGGATTGGCCTGTCCCAACCACCGTAAAAGGGGTCAGAGGATTCCTAGGGTTGGCCAATTTCTACCTCAATAAGTTCTCTGAATGGGCTAAGCCCCTTACCAAGCTAACAAGGAAAGATAAAGCTTGGCGATGGGAAAAGGAAGAGCAGGAAGCTTTCAATAAAATAAAAGAAGCCTTCACGAAAGCACCAATCCTGGCTTACCCTGACGAAGAAGCGAAGTATCGGTTAGAATGTGATGCCTCCGCATTTGCAACAGGGGCTGTATTATCTATAGAAAAAGAAGGAAAATGGCATCCGGTAGCATTCAGTTCCCACAAGATGACACCTGAACAAAGGAACTATCTGATAGCCAATAAAGAAATGTTAGCAATAATTTATGCCCTAGAAATCTGGCATCACTACCTAGAAGGAGCATGCCATCAGTTCGAGATCTGGACCAATCATGCGAACTTACAATATTTTATGACCAGTCAAGACCTTAACCAATGACAAGCACGTTGGGCGCAATGGCTATCTCGCTTCAACTATGTATTAGTGAGAAAACCAGGAACAAGCATGGGAAAGGCTGATGCCCTTTCGAGAAGGGAAGACCATTCCATGGGAATAAAGGACGACAATAAGGGAGTGATCGTAATCCCTGAGTCTCACATAAGAAAAGCAACCGAAATAACCATGGTATCCTCAGAGGAGGAAGAAATACTCACTTGCATCCGAGATGCAACCAATCTGTTGAAAGAAACGGAAAGTACTGGAGAACTGAAAGAAGGACTCTTGTACCATGAAGGACGAATCTTTGTGCCCAATGGGGATATCTGACAGCAGATCATAACTTTATATCACGACTCCACAATCACAGGACATGGTGGAGCAGAAAAGACTAAGGAGTTGATCTCCTGATATTACACCTGGAAGGGGATGACCGACCAGATAAAAAACTATTGTTCCTGATGCGAAAGATGCAATTGGATGAAACTGACAAACTGGGCTGTGCCTGGGAAGTTGAAACCTCTCC
>JBBPKK010000691.1:0-17850 GCA_038089215.1 Tylopilus vinaceipallidus
TGAATTATACGGTTCTTTTTGAATTTTTTCCTTCCATGTGAGAATGTGTTATGCACCATTCTAAAAGAGAACCGAGTTCAAAGGAGCTACAATAGTTGGATAAAAAAGGGTGTATAGTGGCGAGGGGACCCAGAGACGACAGAGGAGACCGTGTGCCTCGACTAGTAAACACCCGATGGACTGCGCAAGTCACGCACCGCATTGCCGGTGCGTTGGACGAAGCAGGCCGTGCTTGTCAAGCTTGTTGATAACCAGAAAGGCAACCTCGAGGCACTCGAACTCGTGCCAAGGCTCATAGTCACCGCCAGTGAGCCAGAGCCCCGTACCCGGACCGTGCGCACTGCCGTACCTCGACATCTATTTTCAAAGTGGATAGGAGTGGAATCCGTCGTCGAGCTTCGAAGGTGTTTGTTCAGCATCTGTTCGCCGTGGCGAGCATCAACAAACACGCATCCTGGACCCTGAACGGGAGCCTAGTACTGTACAGTGTACCTGCATCTGTCATACAGTACGTGTGTCAGCGGCAGAGAAGAACGACACTATAGATAGCGAACTCACCTCACATGATGACTGACGGACTTAAGCATCCTGCTGACGCCCGAAGATGCTGCGACGTTACTGAGAATGTTCTGCTCGTTGGAACCCAAGTAGAGCGCGAAGAAAAAAAGAAAATAGAAGAAGAGGGGAATGAGAACAGTGGGTGCGACGAGAGGCCTTTTATACCATCGGAGAATGTCAGCCACATCCCAAACTCTAGATTAGGCCAGGCAGGGAGCGAGGTAGTCATACCTCTGCTAGTATGCTTTGGAGCAGGATTCAAGTTGAGCGACGCAGGAGAGCAAGACCAACTGGGGTGTGCAACGAGCCGAAGACACTAGCTTCCTAGCAAATTCGTCAACGGAGGCACGTAACACCGGCCAATGTGGTACGTACCAATAAAAGTTACGTGCGTGCCAGAACGTGTACAGTTTTTGAAAAACGCCGAAGCTTGAGCATCACTGGAAGTGATTCATTTATGATTTATCCAGTTCAACAAACTAGTGCTTAGATCATGCCATCATAAGAAAAAGACCGGATGCTAGCACGTGTAATCTACACTTGCTGGATTGTCGCCGTCCATGCCTGTGTCCGCATCTCCCCGTCGGCCACCGAGCTCTCGTACAGCTCCACATCCTCCAAGAACAAGATCGCCCTCTCCGGGACGCTGCGATCCGAGATAGACTCCAAGGACGACAAGCCGAACCCAGTGTCAATCCCACATTGCCCTTGGACGTCGCGCGTATGTAATTTCCGTAGGCTCAGGAAGAAACGAGGCGTAAGTGTGACCAGGGGCACAATGTTGACGACGTGGATGAGACTGTCCTGCCACCCGTCCGCTGGAAGCCTTCCTAAGTTCCAAAGGAGGTTGGCTACACTCAACACCAAGAAGCTGTCGCGTAAAATGCGATACTGTTGGATGGGACACATGTAAGGATAACACAGAGACGCACTCGATAAAGTAGATGATGCCCTGCTGGACGAGCAAGTTCATGTACCGGTTGAGCTGCCACCGCTGCGTCGTGCGGTACATCTGCTGTGCCTGCGCCATGAACTGCACGATGGCGAGCATACACAGCGCGATGCCATGTGCGGCCTGAAAACTGACGGCACAGTACTGCAAAATGGGCGGCATGGCAGAGGACACCACGCAAACAGAAAAATCCTGCACTTGAGCGGTGGACACTAGGTGAACGGGTGACAGCGACTCAATGACTGCAGGCCATTCAACTGGCCAGCGCCTGCATACCGTGTACAGTCTTCAAATCGCTCTCGAGTCCGACATCTAGGACGGTAGGTATGATCTCCAGGCAAAACGAAGCGAGTAAACATCCAAGGATGAGTTTTGATCGGTTATACATGGCCCATACGCGGAGGATCATGATAACTATATTCTCGTGACCTTCAGCGTCTCAAACAGAGCTACCGAACCGACTCACGATCGGCTGCAACAAAAAAAAGCAGGAATGACCATCCACCGATGGCTGTGAAAATGTCACCTGGAGGGTATAGCAGTTAATGCAGAAAGGGTCAACGTTGGGTGGGGCAGCTTACAGCTATCGGTTAGATATCGGTTGCCAGAAGGGTGGGTAAATCTGACGAGATTGAGATAAACACGTACGTCTAAGTGCATGTGTATGGCTCAGTACGCTCGTTGATAATCAACAGCAGGAAAAATACCTTCAAATGGCCAGGTATAAAAACAGTCCCAGCTTGGAGGTGAGTTACAGTTTAGTAAGCCGGGATGTTTACGTGGGTGTCACCAGTAATGGACATACAGAAGTTATCCGTTCTGATGTCCCATTCAGAGTCGGCGTTCATTACATATCTTACGACATTGAAATGGCAAACGACCCACATGAGATAGCAAAGGCCGGCATAGCGCACCTATAACTATGCTCAACTTGTTGTAGATAATGACAATCCATATTAATACGCACAAGCATAAACAGTGTCGACATCCAGGTCCATGGTTTGTTCTGTGAGACAATGTAGTTGTATCAGCAGGGCGCGATAACAAACAAATGTTTACTGACCCATATATATTCTACCTAGTATATGCGCTATTAGTGGGAAAGATTGTCGAGCATAAGGATAGGAAATATTCGGCGTCACCATACTTCTTTCGAAAATGTGAGGACTGGAAATGTAGAAATAAGTTTATTGTGGCACTTCTGTAAACGGTGCATGTAGACAGCATACCATAATCATACGCGACTGCAGTGAAAACCACAACTGCGAGACATTACAACTACGTTCCTAGGAAGCAAAGGTGAACATACGAGACACGTAGTTTGATATCTGGATATTGGTAAGTGATGACAGTAGTGCAGACGACATGGCCTTGATCGACGCGTAAAGGAGCTATGATGCCTCGGAACCCGAGATCAGAACGGAGGAGAAAACTGAGATTTCTTGGACAACAGGGGCGCTGGCTCTCCGAGTCAAAATGGAAAAACTATGCATCTTTATAGGAAAGCGGCCCGACTAGTTGGCACTGCCAGTGCCCGGGAGTGCTGTTACCGAAAATAAAACCATGCCGGACTTGATGTGGCAGGCCTGATGGGCGATGGCGGAGAGCCCCCACAGTAATTGCAACATGAGGCTCGGCGCCAGTGTGACAGTATCAAGTATCAGCGCATCACTGATGATATCAAACGTAAACCGCTGGCCACAGCATCATGACCGTCTTTGCCGATAAAATCGAACTTCAGGCGGGGAACTTCGGGTGCTAGTCCATGGATCAGGCCACGATCCAGATTTCAGAAGAGCCCGCTGGAAACAGGTGGATAGTCACGCTACATCATGACAGACTGAAAAGGATTAGCTCCCGGAAGGTGGAGGTGCGATGTCGACGATAGCAGCACGAATAGTTTGACTCTGGGGTGGGTAATCTGCGCATGCACTGCAGTCCAGGATGAAGTTGAATGTGTTTGCTCAAGGGTGATTTTCTTTCTTGAAGTGCTGGTCTCTTTACTCGTGTACTACAATCGTCGTCTCTTCTTCCGTCACCTCACTCGAATGGTATTCACTAGCCTTTGTACTTCCACGTCCAAAATGTACAGGTCCTAGGCGAGAACTCGTTGTCGTAGCACCACCTACACGTAGAGTCTCGCCGCCGTCATCGCCTATCGCTTTTTACGATCCGTGCACTCTGAGGGGTCGAGAAATGGCACGTGAACCTTCCGTGTCAAAATCGAACCAAGCGGGATTTTTGTTTGTACCTGTGCCTCCGATGCTCCTTCAATGAAGACACTCGCGAAGTTCTTTCAGGCCAATGACATGATGGAGCTGTGTAACCCTCGGCAAGCGGGCGTTACAAGCTGTCACGCTTGATCGCAGCTGGTAGCCATAACGACACATGTTGGAATAGGGATGGGCACGGGTATACCCCCGGGTAGCCCAGTGCTCACCCGCACCCACACCCGTCGCGGGTTCATACCCGCCCGAGCGGGTGCGAGTAATCATGCGGGTACTACATTTCAACACCCGTACCCGTACTCGTTGCGGGTGATACCCGTGGGTATGCATTATCCATTACTGAGGGGAGCGGGAGATTCGGATGCAAGGGAAAGCAGGTCAAACACCCACGCCGGGCACTTGACAGTGGTCACAATGCCAAACTACGGAAGCAACGTAAGCAACGGATGTGATAGGAGCGGAGGAAGTAAAGGAAACGGCTTAGTGCAGCGGCCTGCCATCACAGCGATCGAGCATGCTGGCGGCATGCATGTCGCCCCGTGACGCCGGATCAGGCCTTGCGGGTGGTCTGACCCGACGTGCCGTGTGCGGCATGCACCGTGCGTTTGCTGGCGGGACCGGGCGGGGCAGGGCCGGACGGGGTGGGCCGGACAAGAGGCGGTCGGAATCTTCAAACACCCTCGTTCGGAGGCATCGAAACCACTGAAAAGAGAGGAATCAGTAATGGGACCGTGGTGTAGAACGGAGAAAACGGACAGAACGGACAGAAAACACTCACCGTTCTGTCCGTACATCTTGTTGTTTCCGCACGGAGATCGGGCCCGTCGAGGACAGAGCGGACCGACTGGACGCCACGGTGATGGTGTGTCGTGGCATGACCGGCACGATCGACTGGATCACGGGACAGGGCAAGCGTGTGGACGAGCGCGGCGTTGTGGCGAGTGAAAAGACCTGGAGCACTTGGAGCACGGTAAACAAACAGGACGGGACGGGGCACCAACTGGCTCGCGCCGGCCCAGTTCATGTGCTGCCATCGAGCGCGGCCACTGACGCCAGTTGAAGCGGCACACGCTCAGTTTGGTGTGGGTATGTGAGTGGATAGCGGGTATCAGCAGTGCTAACCCGCACGGGTTACGCGTACCCGTGCCCAACCCTATGTTGGAGACGAAGGATTCGAGGTGGGAGCAAAAAGCGACGTTGTATAGACTGCGGACACGCATTTATCAGTTAGTACGCTTACAAATGTAATCTAGCTAGTAAAAACCTACGCTGCATGGCTCAATTAAGTGCCGAAACCAGAGAGGGGCTGGTCATCATAACATCGTCTACGACCTAACGACGACCTTTGAACGATTCACCGTTCGAGTGGATGAAGCATTCGTCTGCGAGTTAGTTATCGGATGCAACAAACAGTCGCCGAAGTCGAAGTTGGTCCCGTCCGCATGCAAGCGAGATACATGCAGGTACCCCTTCTTTGAGGGGGCTCCGTTTAGTAACGAGATGTAAAATGCGTCGAACCGCTGTTTACAGACTTCATAAATACACCCTTTTTTTTTCTTTCTGAGTGTAAACGAAAACTGATCGATGACTGCACCACCAGACATAACAGTCGATTCGTCGAACCTTGTCCGTCGAAAACGTATCATTGATCCTGTTTCACTGAGGCGTGTTCGCGGACACACTCCGCCAATATCTGTTAGTGTTGGTTTCCGCTGAAAATTCACGTCATAAATGCTCAGTACTCACGCGCAGCGGTCCAATAGTGCCTTGTCCGTCGTGTACGTGTACACATTTGGTGAACCGGATGGTGTAACGTTGAACATCATCTCTGTGCGGTCGCTGGTCCACGGACTCCATCGCTTCGGCACAATGTCGCTCGTGTTGTACTTGTCTCCCGGGTTCAGAGACACAGCCATCGCCATAAAGCTATTCGAGAATGCAGTGATGAATTCGGAAGTATCACTTATGAAATCACGCGTGTTCCAACGTTAGCTGTACAATGTTGGCGCTCGAGTGAGGACGACCTACGTCGTAAAGTAGTAAAATTGGTCCAGACCATGATAACCTGGAGGAACGGCAAACTCGGCCTGAAAGGTGCCAGTTAGGAGCGCTCTGGTGCGAGTAAGCGGAAGGGACACTACCTTCCATGCCTTGCCTCCGAAAGCTTCCAGAAGGTAGTATGTGGGACAAACGAACGTTGCTGAATAGGGGATGTGAGTAGGAAATGGCCATGATTTGGACCCTACTCACAATCACCCATTGCATAATTAGCCTGTTCGACGTTGGTGCCGAGACGTTCATACAGAGGTATTGCCTCAGCGACCTGTGTTATTGGGATGTTTGGAAATAATGTGCTGATGTACTGCGAAATATTCATCGCCGCCGATTGGTTGACAAAGAAGTACCCTTCGTGAGAATTCGTGACGGAATATAACGCCTCCTTAGGAAGACCTCAGTAACGTGCAGATAGTCATCATGTGAATTCCTCACTCCGTTAACCTTTCCTTTGGAGAGCGCTAATGTGGGGCGCTCTGTGATGAATGTTCCGTCAACCACCGGACCAAAGGAAAATGTGCCATAAAAGGCATTATAATTGATGTTGGCATTCAGGGATTCCAACGTCTCAATGTTGACTGCACGAAGACAAGTTAGGACGTCTGAACTTGACGTGCAACTACATGAAATGGTCAATGCGGATATTCTGAAGAAACAAAAGGCGCGTACTTGGCCTCAGAGACCACTTCACTGTAGAGTAACTATGTCAAATGTTTTAGCTGTTGATGATGGGGGCAGACTGTCGAGCGCACTTCGGGAATACGATCGTTGTAGTTATATTGCGGGGGTAAAAAAGTTGAGCTAGTTATGGCAGCTCTGAATAACGCAGGGCGTGTGTTCCCACCGTGGGCAATGACATGCTGCAGGACAGATCCAGCCCCTGGACGACGGAAATTTTAAGCAAGTCGCCATGAAGATCAAGTTGATAGCAGGACTTACCTGCTGAAATTCCCCAAATGACCACCTTTTTCGGATCACCCCCAAATTTAGTGATCTAGGTTTCGAGTTGAACATAGTCATCGAGAACAGAGAATATCAATACTAACATGTGATTGCACCCACTGCAGAGCGTAGTTTTGATCGACTGTGCAATCTCAATGCATTGCATTTCTCCTGGCATTAAAAACTCACGTAGACCTGCATTCAACGCACCTCCACGTTTTACCGCCTCACCAGCCAAGAAACCAAACAGACCGAGACGGTATTGGATAGTCACTACGATTAGATTATGGTCAGACTTCACAATCAAGTCCGAACCATTGTACTGGCTCGCAGAGCCAGAGATGTAACTTTCAAACAATTTTGTTATGAACACATCATCAGGCGTCAAAGGCAAGCCTTACCCTCCGCCGTGAATCCAGACGAGAACAGGGAGACCTCCTGACTTGGAGGCAGTGACAGTTTTACCTGGAATATATACACTGACAGGAATCATCACTGCCTTAGGTCAGAACTTAGAGATGAGCGCGCACCTGAGAAACAGACAGTCTTCCGACTGGGTCACAGAACGTTTGGATACGACGCTGATGCCCAACGGATTTGTGGGCAAATTGCCCACAGGTGCCTGATAGCATTCGTCCGGCTGCGTCGTAGCCCACAGTATGCTTGACACTTTCTGTGGAGGATGGGGCGGTGCCCATCGCAAGATTCCTATGATAGAATGGTCATCAATCGACAAGCAGCCTCGCAGTGTTGCGATGAGCTTACCAACCGGGGCAGCTGCGTAACGAATCCCGAGAAAACTTGTGATGTTCCTTAAACTGTCGACGGATCCTTCGTACTGGGCGTAACCTAGGTCCACGGTTGGTGCCGCGATGACAAATATGAGTGGCTGAATAAATGATAATGACCAAAGGATGGCTAGAACATGTCTAAGGCTCTGCATTGCCATTGCTCGAGTCTCTAGCAGAGAAGAATCGAGGGGCTATAAAAAGACTGACAGTTCGTCACATTTTATACTGTCGGAGGTTGAGGAATACATGTGGTTTGTGAAACGAGGCGCCATTTGGGGATAGCGGGGATGGTGGAGGTATCAGAAAAGCTAGAAACGCACCATGATAGATCAGATACTGCACCACTAGTATATTGATTGCCACTGAGCTGGGACTTGTTAAGGCCGTTGTGGATGCCATGAGTTTGAAGTGAAGGTGCAAAAGTTCAATTTTGAAAAAATGGCGTGACAGACCCACAGTCCATCATGATAAAACGACTGGAAGATCTTGCAGAATCACGAATTGAACCTGAAACCTCCAGAATTGTCGGAAATACATAACAGCAAGCTGAAGCCGGTGCCAAGATTCAGAAGGCAAGCACACCCTACATGCCAGCACGTATTATGTTGGTGAACTTCTTGGCACCAGATCGAAAACAGCCAGATTTGCTTGCCGAGGCGCGAAGCCAAGCCTGTTGTATACTCGAGCAACGCCCAGAAAGCTGCATTAATTCCCTGGCAACCGCTAGATCACGAATTCAAGCTGCCCTGTGCATTGCTATACATTGGTGAGTGAGCATATATCCACGAGCCTCAGCTTGTTGTTTCGACCAGTGGCACATGAAGACGAGGAGTCACTTCAACTTCGAGGTTGAACCTGAGTTGAACGATGGTGTTCCCTCGTCCAGTAGAAGCTGAGGTATCACGGTGGGGGGTTACTATGACTTATTTGAAGCGGGTGTACTAGTAGACTCAGTCGGCGGACTCAGTCTTAGTGTTCTGAGTGAGGAGCGCTTTCCCGCTCGCTGACAGCGCTGACTCGGTTCCTTTGGCGCCCGAACCGCCATTGCATCTCGCAGGCCCATCCAAGTCTCCCGCCGGGGCCGCATCCGGAGACGCCGATACCGAGTTCCCATCCATCAACCGACTCGTTCGCCCTGCCCCCACGCACTGCGGCGCTACGTGATAGGCAGTGTAACTGCTGCCAATCATAACTGGCGAGAGACCACACAGAATCACAAACGGACAGGGTATACTCTGTTTGAAAGTGACTACTGTACATCCGAGTAGCGCGACCTTTATATACGATGCGGAATCATTCAGGAATAGGGCATGTACAGTAGAAACAGGAATGGATATCGAACGATAGTCACTGGGTGAAAACGATCAATAAACGAGCGTGGGGGTAGTGAGGAACGGGGGACTGCGGTCAGAGTTCATTCGGGTAATCGGCGGGAGTAGTCTTCGTCGGCCATATGCAGCTTGACTGCTACAGGCAATGACGGGACAGCTTGCCTCGTTAGACAGGCTGATAGTCTTTCCATTTCGTCCCGCCGTCTCCGCCACTACCATCAGATGCATCCCAGGCTCTACAGGACGCCCACTACTCTCTGAGTACAAGGTTCGATGGCCTGAATAACCCATCAGGACAGAACTGGTAGGTGGTTGCGCAACGTACTCGCATGCAAAGAGAGACGCGCGAACACGCCAAGGCTGGACTAACTAACCAAAGGATAACTCCGATAGGGAGGTGCGCGTTCTCAAACCCAGTGTTACTCCGGCGTGATCTGATTAGAATTTAATGAACGGCTGCCACTGTGTTTCACGTCACATAGTGGTTGGCAGTGGCCGCACCAAGATCTCGTGTTGGCAATCGCACCAGCAGCCTACCGACTGAGTCATCAACTACCTGAAACCCGATTCTTACCTCCTGTGCGCATCCATCCTGTGTATCTTAATCCGCACTGGATCCTATCCTCCCGTCTGCAGCGGCAGCACTCCACGTTAAACAGTTTTCTCTCGCATAAACAGCCTATCTCGTCTCAGGGAGATCAACTTCTCCTGCTCCACTGGTGGATTGTAACAATTATCCACATCGATCGAGACCATGTCCCTCACATTACAGCCAGCGCTTACCAAGATCCAAATGTCCGACTATGTATCTCGTATGCTCGCCCTCGCTTGGTGGCAACATAATTATGATATTTTTGCAGTTGTGGTCTTCACTGCTGTCGCATATGATTACGGTAGAGTACAGGCCCGGTTTAAAGGCGATAGGCTGATTTCTAAATTTCCAGCCCTTACATTTTCGAAAGAGGTATGATGGTGCTACGTACACCCTACCTTTATGTATGTCCGACGCTCCCCACTGAAAACGCATATAGATGGAATACATATGGGTCACCACACCTTTCTTTGTTGTAATTCATGCTACTGATAGGACTCGTTCCACAGAGTAAGCCCTGGACATGGATGTCAACACTCTTCATTCTCGTGGGTAACCATACATTATCGCAGTTTGTAACAAACTGAACATTGTTATAGGTTCGCTATAGTGGCGTTTGCTATCTCGTGTGGGTATTTTGCCATTTGTCATAAGATATGCACCGTGGACTGCAATTGCGACATCAGGATGAATAACTTGTGTATGTCTATTGGCACTCACGTAAACACCCGGTTTGCTGAATATCGACCCCTTCCTAAGCCGGAACTACTTCCGTGTCTGGCCCCGTAAAGGTATTTTCCTTCTGTCGAACATCAATGAGCACACTAAAGTGTGTACCAACACTTAGACGTACGTGTTGGTTCTGCCTTCCTCATCAGGCGTACTCAACATTTCAATCACCAACACCCAACCGATAGCTGTGAGCGCCTCTCCCAATCCTACATATCTGCCTCTGCATTAAGTTCCATACCCCAAGGTGATATTATCACGACGATCGATGCATGGTCCTTCTTTCTCTTTTTTGTTTCGGCCGACCGTGAGTGGGCCTTAACCTCGTTTTCAAAAGCAAGGCGTGATGGCCACTTCAGTCGTCATGATCCTACGCGTGTGGGCCATGTATAATCGGTCGAGGCTCATCTTAGGATGTTTAATCGTGTCTCTTTTTCTGGAAATCATTCCAATAGCTCTCATAGCTGGGCTCGAGAGTGATTTGAAGACTGTGCAAGGTATGAGGACGCTAGCTACATGAAAGCGAACAATCACTGATTCGCCCCCACCCCTGCACGCTAGTGTCCACTGCACAAGTACAGCACTTCTCTTTTTGCATGGTAGTTTCCACCGCACCATCCGTTTTGGCATACTTGAGTGCCAGTTTTCAAGCCCTGCATGGCATTGCGTTGTGCATGCTTGCGATCATTCAATTCCTGATTCAGGCACTGCATATGTACCGCGCGACGAAACGGTGGCAGCTCAATCAGTACATGAATTTGCTTGTCCAGCAAGGCATCATTTACTTCCTCGAGTACGTCCCCATTCTGTCCACCCATTCTGCTTCTACCTAAACTAGCATGCAAATCGATGACCAACACGGGAACTTTGCATAACAGTTTCTTGGCTTTGAATGTGGTCATTGCCCTTTGGAGCTTAGGGAAGCTTCCAGCGGGAAGTTGGCAAGACAACCTCGTCCACATTGTCAGCGACGTGCCCATGCTCACGCTAACTCCTCGATTCATCCTGAGCATACGGGAGTTGCATGCACACAATATTCGAGGTCAGCACGGAATTGACAGTGGGTTTGGCTTGGCCTCTGGGACGATGGTCCTGTTTGTGAATGACGTTGTGCAGAACCAGGACTTGGAAGGCGACGAGGCGATTCGGATCACCCAGCCGGTGTAGACAAGTGGTTAACACCGGGTGCTTTCCCTAAGATGGCATATTGCAGTGATATGTTGTAAAGATTAAGAGATGGTGAATATAGATTGGGTTCAGACATATCCTGTACGATACACATACCATTACTTAAAGCATCCAAGAATGAATATTTTTTCGACGGGACATTGACTCTTGAGTCCATCGTTCTCCTTGGTGGACCCAAAGTTCAGTATGTAAACCTGTTTGAGGTTTATACAGTTTGTCACCCACGTCATCTTCAGAAAGTCGAGTTCATACGGATCACTGGCGCCTCTAAACGCCACGCGAACATGCACCATCAAGGTGACACAACAAATCTGCGACTGGACGTACGACAAACACTGGTCACAATGACAGGCCTGGAAACTCCAATGAGGCAGCCCAGGCGGCCCTGCGCAACAGTGCACCCTTGCTAATGGAATGACTTCAAAAATACACCGTCAGTATGCCACTTGTCAAGCCCAACACGTGCTGATCATGATCGTTACGGCCCAATGGTCAGCTGTATAAGTTGCAGCCATCTTGCTGACCAGCTCTGCTACCCTGGGCGTGCAGATGCTACGTGTCAGTCGCAGAGACGATGCACGAGTCTGGCAAACCAAGCTACCGGTCAGATTCCCCACGTAGCTCAGGTCGACTTGGCAAGCCGCATCCTGTAGTTTTGATTACCATTTTCGGTTGGGTTATTGTTTAGCAAGGATGCTATTGTTTTTGATCGTCTTGTGGAACCTGACCGTCACGATCGCTCGTTTTGCTTCTCATTCTCTTGCTCAACACCGTCCTTTACGATGGGCTCAAAGTTCCGTGAACATCTCTCCATCATCCCTCCCCCAAACCACTTCCCCCCCGAGATCTCCAGGTTTTCCCCAACATCCACCATAGTGCCATCGTCGCATCCCTCCTTTGCTCGTAGCAACTCGAGGTACTCGAAGTACTCGAAGCAATCCACGTCCACTGTTCCCAAGGATCTGGAGGCCGGCATGTCGCCAACACCATCCAGCCTGCGCGACAGATTCACCAACCTCTTCTTCATCCTGCCGCCCAACACCGCTGAGGCGGATCGCGTCCCTCTAAAAGACTCGCCTCTGTCTCAGTGGCCACCGCTTCACATCGAGAAACGTCGTTGTCCGTGTCAAATCCATGATCCCCAACACGAAGCCCGCATGGCGAAGCAACAGCGCCGGTCGCGTTGTCTCCTCGTCATACTTATCATTATTCTCTTGCTCTTGATTGGCAACGCCATATTCCTGGACGTCCGTGTCCTCTCGCTTTCCGCGCTATCGTCTGCGTCTTATGGTCTTTCTGTTGATGCCCAGCAATGCCTTTCTCAGTACATGCTTAATGCGCCTTCCTCGCCACGGAATTATCCATGCTCGACGTGTCTTTCGGTTCTGCAGGCCGTGCCCGCCTCCTACGCATCCAATGCTGCGAATTCCCAGAACGCGCAACAGGTTAGTAATGCCGTCCAATTTTGTGGTCTCCGTGCTATTTGGGAGACCGCGAATGTGCAAGGACAAGCAACGCTCGGAAATGGGAGTTGGGCTCAGAACATTAACTTCTGTGCCTGGACGGGAGTGGGCTGCGATTCTTTGGGGCAAGTTACATCCCTGTGAGTTACTATTGCCGATGTTTAGAACAACATTCATCCCGATCGTTTAGGCAACTCACATACCCTGGTGTCCCAGCTACATTACCCAACGAGATTGGTGGCTTGAGTACTCTGCAGTCACTCGAGGTCATTGGAGGGAACTCGGTACCTGGTTAGATTTTGTCTCTACTGACCTGTCACGCCTTTAATCCTTTTCCGTAGCCGGCTCTCTGCCCAGTTCATTCACCAATTTGACGGCCCTCGCGATGCTTCACCTTGAAGCGACCTCCATTACTGCACTGCCCAACTCACTGTTTGCCTCGCCCGGCCTCACGCGCATTTCCACCCTGGAACTTGTCCGCAATTCGCAAATGGGTTCCTCGCTTCCAAGCAGTCTGACTAATCTTACTGGGTTGCAAAATTTGTAAGTAACACCAACTTGCCCACGTAAATACTTTTTTTTTTTTTGACGCGCGAGCTTGTAGGCTAGTTAACTCACAAACGTTGTCCCCCTCTCCACTCGCGACACTTGCAGCGTCATCGTCGTTTTCTGCCTCGCTCCATACCCTCGATCTTACGTCGACATCACTGACGGGTTCGATCCCGAGCGCGCTGTCGTCATTCAAAGGCCTGACGCAGCTGCTACTCGGGTCTAATAATCTGACGGGTACTGTGCCAACGCTGCCGAGCACGCTGCAGGTGCTGGAGTTGAATGGGAACGTTAGGTTAGACGGGAGCATTACGTGTGCGCCCACGCCACTGCAGCAGTGTTCAGTGCAGGGAACGGCGATTGGCGTTGCTGGGTGTGGAGTGTGTCAGAATGGGACGACCACGGCACGATGAATGGCCATGAATCATCATGCACCATCCGGAGCTTTGGGTACTCCTCACTGACGACCTCGACACGACACTTTTCTCTGACACGACAACATAATGGTGCCCACCCTAGAAGCTCACGGACGATATCTTATTTTACTATATCTATACGACTGCACGCCATCACTGATCCTGTAGCCATACCTGTTCATGGACGCAACTAACCCTCTCACCTTCATAGGACCTTTTTAATACCTCACAACGGACTTTCTCATTCTTGCGCCTTGCCACTAAAGGGCAGGCATGTTAAGCAGTTGACCTTCTTTCTTTTACTGACGAACGTACCGTACCTGTACAATCGCGTTGATGTGTAGCACCTGGCACGTATACGCTTGATCAGGTCTTGAGAAGAATCATCAGACAATGACGACGACTAAGCTGGCCCGGGCATGATCCCTAACCCGTAGTGGCGGCGCGGGGCTGGCTAATTTGAAGGCACCGGTACTACCAGAGGGCGACAATCTCCGCGTCCAATGTAGCCAGTGATCCAAATGACTACGGTGTAACGTTGGCCAATATGATAGCATGAAGGTCACGATGACGGCTGCGGCTTCACCAATTCCATTATGGACTCACACCATTAATGAGGTCGTGCAAGTCTGCAACAGTTATTGCCGGCCCCGACGACCTGTCCGGCAGCGCTCACGCATGGCAGGTCGATGCTCTCGCACCACTCCTACCCGCAACCCTCCAAGTCAGCCTTTGCGAACGCACGAAAGAGCCTCTCCTCGAGGGCAGGTATCGGGGTAGGGTCAATCTTCGGATATGCCGGACCGCCGGATTCCCATTCCGATCAGCAAAACCTGGCCACGATCTTGCGAACGGAGTACGCTTTGAAAGTGGAACGGATGTCCGCGAAAGTGTGGACATTCAATGTGAATTGGGAGGCACATAAAATTCGCTGACGCAAGTGCCAGTGGATCGCTGTATTAGACGAGATTCCGGACAGTACTACCCTAATAAATTGCTTGCTAATGCGATATAGATGTGCTCTAAGCTGAGGCTAGCTGCCAGGCACGTGCTTATGTCGACTCGATTGACAACAGCCCTTTCTGATCCTGGGGCGGTCGGTAAAGTTATTGTTCGGGGCTAAAACATCGGCAGTGAAAGGTTATTTTACACGGGCTAAGACCCTTATTCCAGCCCCCCCTCGTATTTCCCTGAGATCCTCCAACTCCTCGCTCTGCCCAACCACATCCGCAAAAGCCGACGCTGTTCCGTGAACGTGGCGCACGGGAAATGACAACAAGCCAAATCCGGTGTCAATGCCAGTCCTACATCTACCCTGGATGTCATGCGAGTGCGACGCCCGGATGCTCAGGATGAATCGAGGAGTTAGTGTAAACATGGGGACATATTCCACGATCTTCGACAGCGTCGCCTGCCATCCCGTTGTTGGAAGCTTCCCCAAGGTAGCAAATACAAAGAGGAAGCTAAACACCAGAACCCTGAGATGGAGGGTTACATTAGCTCAATTTGCTTGGGAGCTTGGATTGTAGCACAAGTGTGGAGGAGGATAAAACAAGAACGTACGTAATGAAGTAGAGTACACCATGACGTTCGAGCAACTTCATGCATCGATCAACTCGCCACCGTTTCGTCACACGGTACATATGAAATGACCGCCTTGTGAATTGGACCATCGCGAAGACGCACATAGTTGCTCCATGCGTGATTTGTAGAATAGTAAACACACCCACCCAAGGGGTCAAACTTGAAGAGGTTGCCACAGTGCAGAAGGAAAGATTCAGTATCTGTGTGGTAGACACTATGTTGCCAACAAGTGGTGTGTATCAGTGCCACGTGTTTCTGTCTAACCCGTATATACATACCCGACGAAGGTTCCTGCACAATGCTAAAGACCGCAAAGAAGACGATGGAGATGCTCTCCAAGGAGAACAACACAAGGAAAAACCCAAGGACCGGTTTTGATCGATTATACAATGCCCATATGCGTAGGATCATCCCGACTGCAAGGCTGTCATAAATTATTTCCTGGAGGGAGCTATAAGATGACCCACAGCTGGCTGCACCAATAAATATAAGGAATGACCATGTACCAATGATCATGATTATGTCACCTGGAGCATAGTGTCTCTGATTAGTACTGTCGGTAAGAAATCTTTGGTGCCTATACTCACAGCTATTGGATAGATATTTGTCATAGGTTAGGGAGCCACGACATGATGGAAAAGATGGTTACGCACGTCTATGGGGACACGTCAGTACACTTATCAAACATCTTCGTCACGAACGAAAATACAATACTTTTGTAGGGCCAGGAATGAAAATACTTCCCACTGGGAGTAGGGTCACATTCCAATCGACATTATGGTTTGAAATCAGATTAGCATACCAATGGTGTTGACACTGGTTATCCACTAGAGTTGACATCCATTCCGAATCATACCACAACCATGGACTCACAGGATTGTGTAAAGGCCAAAATAGCGAACCTGTGGCGTCTTAGCATGCTGTGTCTCGCGAAAATGCCCTGATGATTTATACGTACGAGAATATACATTGTCGATACACAAGTCCAGGGCTTGCACTGTTCCTCGATGATAGTCATATCAGGGGCACGTCAACAAGACAAGGCGTGGTGTGCTAACCCAAATGTATTCTATCTGCACGCGTTATCGGTGACAAAACCTCGTGTGTAGGGAGCATGTAACTATGTCATACCTCTCTTGAATATGTAAGGACTGGAAATGCAAAGATTAATTTATCACACTGAGAGGGAACGTATAGCTAACCGTAATCATATCCAACAGCAGTGAGGATGGCAACTGTTTAGCGACAGTGTCAGGCTGTGATCACGATGGCCAAAAAGTGGGAGGGCATACGAGTGGCGTAGTCGTGTTGTTGAAGGCCAGTCAGTGCTAACTGCAGACTCGGTACAGAAGACATAGTCGTGATGGAGACGTGAAGAAGTAGATATGTACGAGTACACTGACAGGTACGAAAGAGTGAATCTGCGACTCGGATAGAAAGATAGCTCCTCATTTGGAGATGTAGGCTGCGTGTTTATAAAAGATTCAGAGTGAGAGTTTGCTGTGTTATCAAGAAATAGACAAGACCGCCAATACACTGACCATCGTGGGCTATGAAACACATTGACAGGCAGCATTGTCATATCCATATTAATCGAGAGCTGCACCAGGTCTTAATATATATCTAGTTTCGCCGACAACTTCGGAGTTGGCCAATGTGCATGGCGAAGCGAGCGCCAGGCTGCAGTTCAGTACGTACTCACCTTTTGCCCTTGCATAGCCCCATGCGACTGCTCGCGCCCGACTTTCAAACAGGCAGCTGCCGGCCCTATCTTAGGACTCCGAACCAGTACATGCTTCGTAAGGCGCTTCCAACGCTTCCTCGGCCCAGAATTTGCAAGAGATTTGCTGTTCCCGGGAGGTGCCACTAAACTCCACTTTACAGCATTACGTAGGACCCGAGCTGACCTATTGGCAAGCGCCCAGAGGTCATAACAACAGCGACCAGAAGGTCACTTGTTCGGCCTGATCATGCTCCCATCAATAGCCCAAAGATTTTAAATTCAAGTAGCAGTGTTACCCAGCTAATGCACGATTCGGCCCAATCACCGGATGTCTTCCAGGGCTGTGGGTTTCCTTGACTTAGCTTAGAATAGCTAGGATTACCGCATTCACCTTGTCTTATCGCGATCCCCCACGTCGGAGGCTCCAGATGGTTTCAGAGCGCTCATGCTGAAGATGGGAATGAGCGAAGAAGCAACGCTTGCAGAAACATTTGCTAGGTCATGTGTATCCACATCCATCAGGAAAATGTACATGAACTTTTTCACACTTTTTCGACTTTCTAGCTTTATCTGACTTTTCGGCCATCTTGTTGTGTCTTGTCTGACTTTTTGGACTTGAGCAGAGGAATCAAGTACCGGCATGACCCAGCCACTACTAAAAGTAAAATAAGTCACAAAAAGAAAGGTAAAAAAAGAGCCACAAGCAACCGAAAAGTGGGAGTATAGTTACACACAAACGAAAATTTGTA
>JBBPKK010000692.1:0-17808 GCA_038089215.1 Tylopilus vinaceipallidus
GTTCATTAAAGATTTCTCCAAGATCGCACGCCCACTTAATGCGCTGACCTCCAAGACGAAGGATTTCCTTTGGGACAACGCTTGTCAGAAGGCATTCGTCACCCTCTGCGACTCCATCGCGGATGTGCCAACGCTGGCAATGCCAACAGCAGATGCCCCCTACCGGGTTGAAACTGACGGCTCAGGCATCAGCCTTGGAGCGGTCCTGTCCCAAAAACAGGACGAAGTTTGGAAGCCAATCGCTTTCATTTCCAGGAGTCTCAACGACGCAGAACGAAACTACCACGCCGCTGACCTGGAAATGCTAGGCATCATGTGGGCTTTGAAAAGCTGGCGCCACTATCTCCTCGGCGCCACCTACCCATTCGAGATTTGGACAGACCACAAAAATCTCAAATTCTTCAAAAAACCTCAGGACTTGTCATGCCGACAAGCCCGCTGGCAGCAGCAACTGCAGGAATATCACTTCTCCATCGTGCACAGACCAGGGCGCACGAATCCCACAGACCCTCTGTCCAGGAGGCCAGACTATGAAGAGGGGGTGGAGCTTGACAACAAAGCTCAAATTCTTCTTCCAAACGAAATTTTTATCCAAACAGTCACCTCCATTGATGAAACCATCAAAAAACTCCAGTACCGACGAGAACGTTACGCCAGAGAAGGCATTAAAGAGGCCAACTCGGACTGGAAAGAACATGATGGAATCATCAAATGGAGGGGACTCACGTACGTCCCAACAGACAAAGCGCTCAGGGAACGAATCCTACAGGAGAACCACGATCACCCGGCTGCAGGGCACCCAGGGGCCAGACGAACCAGAGACCTCATTATGACGAATTACTACTGGCCAACCCTGCGATGTGACGTGAACGCCTACATGTGGAAGTGTGACGCTTGCCAAAAGAACAAGGCTAGGACCCAACAAGGAACTACGCCGTTAAATCCGCACTCAGTACCCACACAACCCTGGCAACACATCTCCGTGGATCTCATCGGACCCTTACCACAGTCAGAAGGACAAGACGCAATCCTCGTGGTCGTAGACCACTTTAGCAAGATGATCAGGTTATTCCCAACTCGCACGGATGTAACCGCCCACGGAGTAGCAGAGATCTTTTGGGAAAACATCTTCAAGCTTCACAGTCTACCCATGAAAGTCATTTCAGACAGAGGATCCCAATTCGTCTCCAATTTCATGAAAGATCTGTACACGCTCCTGAAGATCGAAGGCAACCCTTCGACCGCATACCACCCACAGACCGATGGTCAGACGGAGCACATGAACAGGGAAGTGGAGACTTATTTGAGGATCTACTGCAACAACAGACAGGACAACTGGGTCAACCTGTTGGCCACGGCAGAGTTCGCCCACAACTCCAAAACCTCCTCCGCCACCCAACACTCCCCATTTGTCCTCAATTACGGTCACCAACCCCGCGCATTTGAAGGCACACAAAAGGAGGTGCGCAACGATTCCGCAGATGAATTTATGGCACAAATGAAGGACACCCGGGCGGAAGCGGAACAAGCCCTGAAGGACGCCGCAACCACAATGAAGAAGTTCCACAACTGGAACGCCAAGGAGCGCACCGAATACAAACCGGGAGATCTCGTCCTCCTGGATGCTGTGCACATCAGATCAGACAGACCCGCCAAGAAGCTGGACCAGAAGTTCTATGGTCCCTTCAAGGTAGTCAGGAAAATCGGCGCATCTGCATACCAGCTCAAGCTCACTGAAGGCTGGCACAGCATCCACCCAGTTTTTAACGAATCACTCCTATGGCCATACTGGAAGGGAGACCAACCAGTGGAGATCACCTCCCCGGCGCTCCAGGTAACTCACACCCCCCGACCCCTCACAATCCGAGACAGTCAGGAATGCCACAGGATGGTCAAGTACCTGGTGCATGAGGAAGGAAATCTGCGGGAGGAAGACACATGGATCAGGGACAAGGATGCCGACCATCTCCGGGACCAGATCAAAGTGTTCCATCGAAAACATCCCACAAAGCCGCGCCCACAGCCACGCATGGCGCTGCGACAAATCGATGAGAATACCCCAGACTCCCCCTGCACCTGTCCCATCTGCTCCAAAACCCCCATTCCTCTCCCCACAGGTTTATTCTCCACTCCCGAATTCCTGGAATTTCGTCAATGGTACAACTGGCTGCCCACAGAGGCCTTCGAAGACGCACCAATCGCCAGGACATCGATCATAGAAGGGGGGTGATGAAAGAACTTTTCATGCTTACCTAACATTGCCCCTAACCCTATTTCTTTTCTTTCTATTCTTCTGACCATTTGGTCTAGATGCATCCCCAATTTCCCTTTCAGACTTCACTTCCACATCGGGATGCACAGCCAACGGGAACTGCCGACGACTCTAGACGAGTCACCATGACCAAGCATGACTCATGGCTACCCAATCAGGCAAGTGACTCATGATGACTGCATCTTGACTCATCCATGCTGCGCATGATGGTTACTCTGGTTACGGGCTGTGTCACTGCCTCCATCATGACTCGGCATGACTCACCCTGACACACATTGACTCATTTCCCTTATTTGGTTATCGTTCTCGCACGGACCACCCTACCTAATTAGGCCTAGCTCAAACATATATAAGGGTCAGTCCACACCCATGTATTTCCCCAGTTTTGATATAGTCTTTTCTCCCTTGAACCATACTCTTGGTATTGAGTCTAATCTCTACCGGGCAACTAGTTGGTTTATCCAACACATTCCTAGCCTCCAGAGCATCTCTTGGGTGTGTCCCTGACAGACTGATAGCCCAGGCCCCTACTAGATTTGTGGATCCGTTGGATTTTCAGGCATTCCATGTAGGTCAAACTATGCCTATGATACTCTTACTTTTTGGTTACTTGTATCTACTTTTTCTTTTTCTTTTCTGTGGCTTATCGTACTTGTGGTTGTGCTAGTATCCAATCCGTGAGCGAAAAGTCGAACAAGGCTCAACAAGACAGTGAAAAAGTCTAAAAAAGCTACAAAGCTGTATAAGTCAGAAAAAGCGCATGTACATTTTCCTGATGCACCGCGAGGGCCGTAACGCCTTGCCCAAACTAGAGTTGGACTGGTGAATATCTCTGTTCAAAGAGGTACGTTCCATCAGAAAATTTACCGTTCGACCTACTCCTTCCAAACGCGCCACGTTCCAGTGTAAAGGCGTGTGGAAGGCGGCCGTTCTCGCAGACCACACGGGTGATAAGAATTTTATCAAGCCTCGTATCTCGGGAGCACACTCTTCCAGCGTCGATTCGGCGAATGTGATTCGCCTTCCTGGCAGTGGTAGCTCCCAAAATGCATAGAAAGTGACGACGAGTGTGCCTGACAGCGTTAGCCATGACGGCCACCATGCACCGGTGTCTACCGCGACCTCTACATAAGCATGCCCCGGTCCTGAGATGAGTGATTCGGTGATCTCCTCCCTCTCTGAGCGCTACCTGGCTCCGCCCATGCTTCCCCTTCATCGTGCCCCTGGCAGCCTGGCAGCACCGTCGTCATCCCACAGTAGTGGTTCGTGCACCACGATCGTGGCGTGTCCAGCGAGGTTCGTTCCCCTCCTCCCCGCAGACGACCCTCGTGCTTCAGCTCCCCCCGGACGCGTTTAGTCCTCATGTCGCGTCGCCATATCTCCAGTGTTTTCGCACATGTCTCTGATGCCGATCGGCCGTGGCGCTTCTGAGTGCAAGGCAGACGAGTTTTTGTCGGTCGCGAGTGAGGAAAGCGATTGGGGTGCGTCGCCCATGGTTCCACGTGCTGTCCCCGCCCAGGACAGGGCACACCACAACCCATTGCTCAACTTTGACCGTGTGGCGCACGGGCGGGGTTCGCCGGACGGTGATGGGAGCGACGGGAACGACGAGAGCAGCGAGGAAAGCTGAGGCAGCATTAGGTCGTGTGTAGATCCGCCAGATACACGTGGCTCATTGCTTGTGTTCCGGGCTGGTTTGGGTGTGAGCGTTGGCTGATTTTCTTCAGTGAGGTGAACATTCTGGTATCGTGCGCTGCTTAGTTTTCCATCTCGTCTGGTATACCTGTCATTGTTGTTACAGTAAGGGATGTCGATCGTGCAAATAGCAAGAGCCATAGCGCAACGACATCGACAGCATGACCTGAGCGACAACAGGATAGTTTAATGCTATAGCGCATGGCTAGTACTACAATGGACTCTCCCGCTCGACGGACCACCTAGGCATTGCTATCAGACGCATTGTCCATATGACATGATCGCCATTACTCGAAAGGTGTTTGCAGTAACAGCCAAGAACAACCACTACATGACCTCCTACAAACTGCCCTGTCTACCTCATCAAGCAACCCCGGGAATGGTGGTGCAAGAGGATAAAAGATTGGACAGGAGAGGAGCGGACGACCCGTCAGAGGCAAGGATCGTTATTTCTTCCACACCTCGCTCTATCTGATTCAATAATTCAGCAGCGCCAGACATATGCGCAACACGACAACATATGGCGTGCAGTTCAAGTAATTCGGAGTTGGGCGGTGGTGCTTCGGGGTATTGTGCATTGAACTTTGGGGCCTCAAAAATCCCGCGATCGGTACCATTAAAGAGTTCAAGGATTACATCCATATCGTCCTCGCAAAATGTGCACACTTTGTATCAGTGAGGCTGCATACATAGTGAGCGAGTACGACTGACTAGTTTAAATTGACGCACCCGATCAGTACCCTCGAACCACAGGTCTAAACTCTCAAATGAGGAGTGCAGGTTGTGCTCCAGCATGAGGAGGTTCCAGGTCCGATGGACACCGCTCTCCACCATCAGTTGCCCAACGAGACGTTCGTATCTAAACATTTCCAATATGGCTAGAGCATGAGAGCCAGGACCTGTCTGAATAATGGGTGAATAAACAAAGAGTCGAGGTACAACGAGTGGAACAGTACCTGGGATTCATTGCTGATTTGCTAAGGATGTGAGCCACCTCTAGCTCCATTTTCTTAACATCCGCGGGTGGATAACGATCCAACGATGCGCGATCGGCTTTGCCGTAATGACATGGCGCCAGCCATCACGGATGAGTACCTGCCAGTGGCCGAACGTGAGGAACAACCGACATGAAGAGTCACAAATATCTCCACCTTCTTCCTCGAGGTATCATAATTTTTGCTAGGTGTTCTCATGGCTTTCATGATCGTTTCCTGCCGATCGCTCACAGACTCACGTGAAGGACCCGAAGACAGCTGGGAGTACAAGGTGCGCCCCTGCGAACTTATGGGTCGTAAGGGTGCAGCCATGAACAAACTAGTCAAAACTCACATGCACGGAAGAGATTGTCACGGATGTATGCACCATTCCTGATGATGACGTCATGCTGATTATTATCCTGGCCCTCGGAAGGAGACATGAACCAGTTGGCATGTATTTCACTAGCTTGAAGACCAGAGACATCACGCTTCTTAGAAAACTTGAGGAGCATGAACCCGGCAGCTCTGACGGATGTGAGTTTGTCCATGTCGTTCGAGATGGTTTGCACGTGCTACTCTGCTTGTAATACGTTGTTGTAGGCACGGTAGTGACCAAGATCCGCTCTCCATCCTAGTCTGTGAATTCTTGGAGACTCGAACCCGGGGAGCGGAGACGGGGTGATGTTAGCATTCATAGGAGCCACCGGATTTACATAATTCCAGGTTCCAAGTTCCCAAGCCAATCCCAAGCAACTAGGCTCATCAATGCGGCCTCGTCCGCACTCAAAGCTCAAACCAGCTGTGACCAGCTATCAAACCACACAACACTGGTTCATGTTACCCTCGATGGCGGTGTACCGGTGTCCACCGCAAGATATACATAAGCGCACACCGGTCCTGAGACGAGCGATTCGTTCACCTCTTCCCTCTCGGAGCGGTTCCTGGCTGCATTATCCATTGGCATCCTCTCGGTACCGTCGTCGCCCCGGTGGTTGGTGTACCACCGTGACATGCCTAGCGAGGTGCGTTACCCTCCTCCCACGCAGACGCTCTTCGCTCTCCAGCTCCCCTCAGATGCGTCGGTCCCCATGTCACGTCGCCCGCACACGTCGCCATGTCTCCAGCGTTCTCACACGCGTCCTTCTTGTCTTCGCTGCCGACCAGCCGTGGCGCGTCCGAGTTCGAGGCGTGCAAGTTTTTGTCGGTCGGTCGCAAGAGTGGCTGAGGTGCGTCGCCCGCGGTGCCGCGCTGGGCCCCTGGGCACGCAACCCATCCCTCGGCTTTGACCATGCAGTGTACAGGCGCGGCGCGGTTCACATCATGGTAATGGGAACGAGGAGAGCAAGGAGGGCACCAAGGGAAGCCGGGGCAACGCCAGGCGGCATTAGGTTATGTGTAGATCCACCCGGGCACACCGTTCCGCGGGAGATGCATGCGGCCCCTTGCTTGTGTTCCGGGTTGCTTTGGGTGTGAGCGTTAGCTGATTTTCTTCATTGAGGTGAACAATCGGGCGTCGTCTGTTGCTTAGTTTTCCATCTCGTTTGGTGTGTACTTGTCATTGTTATCATAGTAAAAGATGATAACGACGCCCCAGTGGCCGGGGCCATGGCGGAATGATATCAACGGCATGGTCTGAGCGGCAATGGGATGGCTACATGTTATGGCACACAATTAGCAGCGGACTCGCCCGCTCGACGGACCATCCGAGGCATCGCGTATTGCACACATGACACGGTCACCATTACTCGAAAGGTGCTTGAAGTAACAGTCAAGAACACCCTCTACGCGACCTCCTATAAACTGCCCTGTCTACCTCGTCACACAACCCCAGGAATGGCAACATGAGGGGATAAAAGACTAGATAGTAGAGGAGCAGACGATCCGTCAAAGGCAAGGACCATTGTCTCTTCCATATCTCGCTCTATCTGGTCAAAGAATTCAGCAGCGCCCGACATGTGCGCAACACGGCAGCATATAGCATGAAGTTCAAGTAATTCGGGGGCGGGCGGTGGTGCTTCGGGGTACTGCGTACTGAACTCGACAAACATCGGGGCACCAGCAATCCCACGATCGGTGCCACGAAAGTTCGAATGGATGAACTCGCCGACGTACTTGTGAGCCACGCATACGTTGTATCGGTGAGGCTGCATACATAGTGAGTGAGTATGACTGACCAGTTTAAATGACGCACTTGATCAGTGCGCTCGAACCACAGGTCTAAGCTGTCAAAAAAGGAGTGCAGATCCCGCTGCAGCATGAGAAGGTTCCAGGTTTCATGGACACCGTTCGTGTCCATCAGCGCCTGAGCGAGATGGCCGTATCCAAACATCTTAAATATGGTTAGAGCGATGGGACCAGGACCAGTCTGAATGACGGGTGAACAAACAAAGCATCCAATTGCCACGGGTGGAACAGTACTTCGGGTGCCCGCAATGCTGATCTGTTAAAGATGTGAGCTGCCTCAAGCGTCAATCTCATAACATTCGCGGGCGCCAGTTCTGGATAAAGAGACAGTGATGCTTTATTGGCGATGCCCGTAATGACACAGCGCCAGCCATCACGGATGAGCACCTGGCTGAATGTGAGGAAAAATGGACATAAAGAGTCACAACTATCTGCACCTTCTCCTTCGAGGCAGTATAATTCTTGCTTGCTGTTTTCATGGCTTTCTTGATCATTTCCTGCAAATCGTCCACAGACTCACGTGAAGGATGGGAATATGGCTGTGAGTACGAGGTGGTTGTCGTGCGGACTTGTGGACTATAAGTATGCATGCATAAAAAAACTAGTCGAACCCACATGCACGGAAGAGATTGTCACGGATGTATGCCCCGTTCCCGATGATAGCATCGTCCTGATTACTATGTTGCTCCCGGAGAGACGTGAACCACCTGGCGAGTGTTTCACTAGCTTGAAGATCAAAAGTGTCACGCCTCTCAGAAAGCTCGAGGAGCATGAACCCGGCGACTCTGACAGCTGAGAGCTTGTTCATGTCGTTCGGAATGGCCAGCGCGCGTTGCTCGGCTTGCAATACGTTGTTGTATGCACGGTAGCAATCAGAATCCGCTTGCCATCCTAGATTCTGGATCCTTGCGAGTTCGAATCCGGGGAGCGAAGAGGGGGCGATGAGATTTTCCATCATGATGAGTAACCGGAACGGTTGGTGTCGGACCTTGGTTAGCTTTGAATTAAGATGCCGCTTAGATAGATCGGAGGTTAATATCCATTGTCCGCACCTACTTACGACGTCTGCTACGGCACGGTGCGCAGCTAGTACCGCCGGAAGGGTGGCAACTCCCTTAAGTCTAAACTAGAGTTGAACTGGTAAATACCGCTGTTAAAAGAGGTACGATCTTTCTGAGGATGCGCCGTTCAACCTACTATTTCCAGACACATCAACGTTGTTCGAGTGTAAAGGCGCATAGAGAGAAGTCGCTTTCGTAAGTCATACGGCCATTACGAAGTTCATCAGGCCCCGTACCTGGGGCGCATGGTCTTCCAGTATCAATTCGGTGAATCTGATTCGCCCTCCCGGCGGTGGTGGCTCCAAAATGCACAGAACGTGATGACAGACATGTCTGACAGCGTCAGCCATGACAGCCACCATGCACTGGTGTCCACCGCGACCTCTACATAAGCACACCCCGGTCTCGAGATGAGTGACTCGGTGATCTCCTCCCTCTCTGAGCGCTACCTGGTTCCGCCCATGCTTCCCCTTCATCGTGCCCCTGGCAGCACCGTCGTCATCCCGCAGTGGTGGTTCGTGCACCACGATCGTGGCGTGCCCAGCGA
Organism: Tylopilus vinaceipallidus; assembly: GCA_038089215.1. NCBI lineage: Eukaryota > Fungi > Basidiomycota > Agaricomycetes > Boletales > Boletaceae > Tylopilus > Tylopilus vinaceipallidus. The sequence goes on from JBBPKK010000692.1 coordinate 8,737, forward strand.
GGTTCGTTCCCCTCCTCCCCCGAAGACGACCCCCGCGCTTCAGCTCCCCCCGGATGGGTTCAGTCCTCATGTCGCGTCGCCATGTCGCCAGCGTTCTTGCACATGTCCTTTTTGTCTCTGCTGCCGATCGGCCGTGACGCATCCGAGCGCGAGGCAGATGAGCTTTCGTCGGTCGCGAGCGAGGAAAGCGACTGGGGTGCGTCGCTTATGGTACCACGTGCAGTCCCCGTGCAGGACAGGGCACACCACAACCCATTGCTCGACTTTGACCGTGTGGCGCACGGGCGCGGTTCGCTGAACGGCGATGGGAGCGACGAAAGCGACGAGGGCAGCGAGGAAAGCTGGGGCAGCGCGAGGCGGCATTAGGTCGTGTGTAGGTCCGCCATGTAGAAAGCTAAAGCACACGGTGTCAGATCTCAGCCGTCGCGTCACCGACTAATATTAACTACCTAAAGCACACGGTGTCAGATCTAGGTAGTCGCTCAGTTAATGTGTCAAGATGAAGACCAAATGAAGGTCTCACCTCAGCCGTCGCGTCACGGACTGAGGAGAGAAAAGAAGAAAAGAAGAAAATGTTTTAGTAAGTATCGACACATCACGTGTGGTTGCAAAGCCTGGACAACAGGTAGTCAAGTCTAGACAACAAAGAGTCAAGAGCGGTATCGAGCTGCCCGTATCAAGAAGTGAGCAAGTCATCTAACCCTTTTGGCGCATCGCCAACACGCCAGATACATGTGGCTCCTTGTTTGTGTTCCGGGCTGGTTTGGGTGTGAGCGTTGGCTGATTTTCTTCATTGAGGTGAACAATCTGGTATCGTGTGTTGCTTAGTTTTCCATCTCGTTTGGTGTACCTGCCATTGTTACAGTAAGAGATGTCGATCGTGCAGACAGCAAGAGCAATAACGCAACGATATCGACAGCATGACCTGAGCGGCAACAGGATAGTTAATGCTATAGCGCATGGCTAGTGGTGGACTCTCCCGCTCGACGGACCACCTGGGCATTGCTATCAGATGCATTGTCCATATGACATGATTGCCATTACTCGAAAGGTGTTTGCAGTAACAGCCAAGAACAACCACTACATGACCTCCTACAAACTGCCCTGTCTACCTCATCAAGCAACCCCAGGAATGGTGGTGCAAGAGGATAAAAGATTGGACAGAAAAGGAGCAGATGACCCGTCAGAGGCAAGGATTGTTATTTCTTCCACACCTCACTCTATCTGATTCAATAATTCAGCAGTGCCAGACATATGTGCAACATGACAACATATGGCGTGAAGTTCAAGTAATTTGGAGTTGGGCAGTGGTGCTTCGGGGTATTGTGCATTGAACTTTGGGGCCTTGGAAATCCCGTGGTTAGTACCATTAAAGAGTTCAAGGATTACATCCATATTGTCCTCACAAAATGTGCACACTTTGTATCAGTGAGGCTGCATACATAGGGAGTGAGTGTCATATCCATCCCTTCCAACCTCATCTATATCTCCTCTGAACCATCTCCGACATTCTCCGACCTCACACCATACTAAATGCATTGGACATACCTCAGGGTCACCTCTGATACATGGTCTGTCTCGGACTGTATTAGATAAGCTTCCCCTTTCGATTCCTCCATTCTATAGGGTCCTTAGTAACTAGGTTTCTCTGGACCTTTCTCCTCTCCATTCCAGTTCCACATGGTCCGTTGTGATTCGTAATGTACCATATGTTCTCTTCATTCTATCCCACATGTTATCCATTCTATTCCGTACCTCTGTACCTGACCCCGAACATATATAAGTTGTACCTACTTCTGTGCTTTGACCTCAGTACAAATATTGACTAAGTTTCCTTCCTCTCGTCTGAACTCCTCTCTCTCTCTTAAATACTAGGACACAGATTGTACAGTGGCACGACACATAAGTCCTGCGCCAACGTCCTAACCCCTCCGTCCCATTACCTCCATCAGATCTCCGATCCACCTCCGTCTGTTGCGCTTAGTGACCCACTACCAGCATATAGCGTGGCTTAGGCTTTGAGTCGTACAAGAGGAGTGCTTGAAGGGAGTTGTCGTAGATGGGTGTGAGGCTCCTTGATAGTGGGGAGATTGCCACAAGAACTTGACTAGTTCTTGGGGCGTTGCATTCAACTATATATATGTACATGGTGTTTGTACCTATTGACTACATGATCCGTGCATGTAAGGTACTATCTTAGATAAGGTGGGAACCGTTCCTGGTTCCTTACTATATAAGTACTAATGAGGGGTTCTAGGCCTACGTGCGGCATCCTCATGTGTCTACGTCATAGATAAGGTCATTCTAGACCTATGATGTCATATGATGTCATCGTGACATCATCTCTCGTAATTGGCCTTCCTGTGGCCTGGACCTTCGTCCTTATGTTATATGCTTAGTCCTTAGCTAAGTCCTTATCCATACCCATAACTTAGGGTTATGTGGCCCTTGGCCATGAGTCCGTAACATTACACCCTTCCTACGGTTCAGTGTCCCAATGAACCAAGCCTAAACAGGCCAGGGGTGTAGCTTTCCTAGGCATCTTCCTTCGTTTGTTGACGATAACACTTGTCTTATCAGTGGCCTTCCCTCTGGCTTTCGTCTTCGTTCGTTGGTTATGCCTGGTGCTCTTCCTACGATGTTGCTCCTGTCGTATCGGAGACTTCTTGTCTTGTTACTCCTGTTGTATCGGAGGCTTTTGTCTATCAAAGTCGTCCTACCCCTTCTTCAGGGTTTGTGTTAGTTTAACCTCTTTCCGGAGGTTTCTCGTGTCGTAGTTTTAGCTCGTTGCGGAGCCCCTCAAGGTGCACCCCCCGGAAAAATTTTCCCGGAGAGCATCCGGTTGAGCTGTCGGCCCTAAGTTGCCTCTTTCATACCCTTTGTTATGATCATGGCCATCCTGAGTGCCTGCCTCATTCCTACTGATCATTCGTCATCGTGCACAGTCTTATCATGCCCTTGGGTATTCATCGGCTTCCAGCACATACCACCATCGTCGGATCCCTATACAGGTTCACCTTCTCCTTGATGGCTTCTCCAGCTCTTTTAATGCCATTGGTCGCCCCTGGCGCCCTTCTGGCCTTGCGCACTGTCGTATTGTGCGTTGTTGCTACGTGGCTCCCCTATGTCGCCACCATAGCTACATGGATCCCCTGGATCCCTCTACCCCTTCTTCCCCATTTGGCGTCCCGACAAATACCTGGGTAAGGCCGCAAAGAGGAAAGGGTTCTGCGCCGTAGCAGAAAAAAAATCGTGCGAGGGGCCAACTTGCCTATTCGTGGCCTTTTTGAACAGTTTTATGTCATATTCAGGATTAGATAAATTAGCCCTTTTTACTCTTGCTTAGGAGAAAGTTGGTAGTTTTACATCGTTCCGGATGATTGGACAGTTTATCGTCATGTCTAGGACGTTTCCTACCCCTTCTTCAGGGTTGAAGTCCTGCTTCCTTTGATAGTTTTACATCGTTCCGGATGATTGGACAGTTTATCATCGTGTCTAGGACGTTTCCTACCCCTTCTTCAGGGTTGAAGTCCTGCTTCCTTTGATAGTTTTACATCGTTCTGGATGATTGGACAGTTTATCGTCGTGTCTAGGACGTTTCCTACCCCTCTACTCTACTGACCGTACTTCGAGTGTCATTGGGTTTTCTTCTTCTCCATTTGGATTATCCTCCTCCTCTTCCTCTGGTATGGGATATTCGGGAGGAGCGGCGATTATCATGGCGATGTCCGTGGTTTCCAGAACCTGATCACCTCGTGCCAGTGCTGTTTCGTAGTGGGGTGGAGTTGGATGTTCTTCCTGCCTTTCTTCCGGCTGTACCCAAGTTTCCCAAGAGTCTGCCCCCCATGTGTCATGCACTATAGGTCCATCTTCGCCTGGCATCCTCCTTTCTGTTTCTGGGAATAGAGTTTCGTCGTCTAAACCTGGCATGCCATCCCATCCTGTGGGTGCCCATGGATTGTTCTCAGCTCTTTCCCTCGTCCTATTGGGGTCCCTATCTTCTGGGCGCTGAGCTATGTTGGTCGCGATCCCTTCCGACCATATATAAAACTTGTAAGGCCCTAGCCCTACTTCAATGTTGAAGCACTTCTTCCTGTACTCCAGGGTGATCTTGTATGCGTATATGACTGTCAGTATCGTCATTACGTATCCCAAGGTGATGGCCGTTGCCAAGATGATGAGTGCTCCTGTCATTTCGGAGTCTTTCACCTATGTCTTCTTTTTTCTTTCTTTTCTTTCTGCGGAGTCCTTTTCCGAGAAGGGTGAGCAACCCTTTGTATGTAATAAAACCTGGGAGGGCTAGTCTCTCTCAACCAGGGTGCTATCGGATCTCAATCTCCGACTAGCCGTAAAATATCGTAATCGATAGTCGTGGGGCACAAGACCGCTCTTGCCACGAACTAGCGATGCTACTACGTAATGCTATAACAAATGAGCCTCACGAGGACTCGGTCTTTTGTCCAGCGAAATATGAAGAATGGGTGCCACGGTGTTTAAACACTTTAATCCCTCTCGAGGGAACGGACTACTCCACGAATAGGTCGCTAAGAGTCTATCCCTGCTTACGGCAGGTGCTTACTTATAAAGAAAAGGGTGCTCGAAGAATATAAGGGGGTGAGTCTAACGTACGACTCCTTGCAGTTATCGCCTGCGGGGCACTTCTGTGCTTCGGTCCTACTGAAGGCTTGATGGGTCTTGATTAGCTGCATGTCCAGCGGGTCTAGATACTCCTCTCGACCAAAGGGTAAGTAGAATACAGTCAAGTTCTAATGTTGCGCTTAGTGACCCACTACCAGCATATAGCGTGGCTTAGGCTTTGAGTTGTACAAGAGGAGTGCTTGAAGGGAGTTGTCGTAGATGGGCGTGAGGCTCCTTGATAGTGGGGAGATTGCCACAAGAACTTGACTAGTTCTTGGGGCGTTGCATTCAACTATATATACGTACATGGTGTTTGTACCTATTGACTACATGATCCGTGCATGTAAGGTACTATCTTAGATAAGGTGGGAACCGTTCCTGGTTCCTTACTATATAAGTACTAATGAGGGGTTCTAGGCCTATATGCGGCATCCTCATGTGTCTACGTCATAGATAAGGTCATTCTAGACCTATGATGTCATATGATGTCATCGTGACATCATCTCTCGTAATTGGCCTTCCTGTGGCCTGGACCTTCGTCCTTATGTCATGTGCTTAGACCTTAGCTAAGTCTTTATCCGTGCCCATAACTTAGGGTTTAGTGGTCCTTGGCCGTGAGTCCATAACATGCAATGTCATCAAATGGATTATCGGGGTTCTCAAAGGCCGATTTCAAATTCTTTCAATTCCTCCTGAGTACTCTATGGGGATTCAAGCTCAAATCCCTCAGGCCCTTTGTTGCATCCACAACATCATCCACTGCCATGATCATGGGGACTTTGCACAGTCGGAAAGTGAGCAAGCAGTGGAGATACCTCCAGGCATGGAAGATGAAACAGTGATCTATGGTACCCTCACAGGAGACTTCATAACAGCAACTGAGCGAGATGAGATGTCCAGAAAGCGGGACGAAATTGCAGTGGCATTATGGCAAGACCAATCACATCATTCTTCATAGTATATGTAACATAACATATTGTATACTATAAATGAATGATTTATTGTCCAAGCGTTCCACCCACTGCAGTTATCTGGATCCTCAGCCAGCTTCGCCGAACTTCCTCATGAGATGGTGTGGCAAGCATTATGTACATATCTAGATGGTTGTCAAGCTTGCTGCTATCAAATAAGGTCAACATCAACACTACTTCATGTGGGGAAAGAAATTTTGCATCATGCATGAGGAGCACCATCTTCACAGCATTTCTTTTCTCCTGTAAGCTGCCATCCACCCCAGATTCTGCAGTATCCAGCTGAGATGCTGGTTGATTCGTATCCTTTGTAGATTTCACCTCAAGGACACGTTGCATGACTTGCATATTCTGCTTGAAAGTACTCTGGAGCATGGTGATGTCGTTATGAAGAATATCAACATTGCATGTTTGCTGCATTGTCTGCCATTTCCGACTTCCAGAAGACATGCCCGACACTTGACTTACTGTTGATCTTGGTGGACTGGCAGATATCACCGATGAATCGTCATCGGCTTTATGCTTGTTTAACTGTTCTGCACAGATAGAAATACTTGATGACAGTTTGATTGAACTGACAGTAGAGCCAGTGTAGGAAGCTGGGATCGATGGCAGTAGGAAGGTTGCAGATATCGGGGAGGACGAGTATGGGATGGATGGTAGTGGTGACATGGCAGAAGACAAGGGGTTGGTTATTCCAGAGGTAGTGGGAGAAGCGACTGGATGTGATGTGATAGGATCATCGAAAGTGCTTGAAGTAGCTGCAGCATTCCAGATATGCCCATAAGACAGCATACTGTTTACACCCCTGCCCTTTGATTTCACCAACAACTGCATATTGTCATAGTGAATCCAGCCCTTGTTTTTGAACCTCGCTGCAGATTTTGTTCACTAAAAGTAAATTCACTCATGATCAGTAGATAAGATTCAAAAAGGTGAATATACCTTCATGATTAAATCCCATACATGCTGACTTTCAGGACCAATGTCAGCACCTTGCTCTAGTGAGTATGCAAGTCCTGATGTGTTCACAATCTTATCAACAACCTCAAAGATAGTCTTCATCTGAAAAACCATAATTAAGCTCAGAATCAAAAGGGAGAGTGAACACACCACTCACTCTTTTCCATTTTTCCCTGCAAGTTTCGGCTGTCTTTGGCTTCCCATGAGAGGGCACAGGGAAGCTCTTAGCCATATTACTCCAGAATAGGGGCTTGAAATTGTCCCCATCCACCTTCATTGCATGATTGTCCAATGCAAAGTTGATCAAGAACTCCTCATCTGCAACAGTCCATTGTGTAGATGTTGCTGCCTTCGAACCTCCCGTCTGACTGTTGTCGCTACCAGAATGCAGAGGATCATCTTGTCCATCTGTGGCCCTTTTCTTGCCCTTCTCGGAATAACTACACTGATGAGGGGATGTTTGACCAGACCGTTCGGGCGCCATGATGAGTGGAAATTGACAGCAGGCTGTCTATCACTCGCTCGGATGTGCTGTGTTTCAGCGCCACTCTCGGCATCTCGGCTCAGCCACAAACGAAAACCTGGTCTCAAGAAAACCCGGCGCGGGTGCGCCATCCGAACAGAGCCTAAGATTGGATGTGATAAGATCACATGCAAGCAGCTGCAGCAGAGTGTGGCACACATGCAGTTGGATTCTACACCCAGTCACCCCCATCCGTGGCTTTTTAAACACCGCTCTGCACCACCTGCCGTCCCAGCATGCCTGGCCAGACAATGCAACCCAGTTCCTCCATGAAGAACGGTCAGACGCCCATCAACCTCCAGGAGGCCAGCCTCAACCTTCAGGAGCTCTCCCGTCTCTCTGCCCAAATGATCACCACCCTTCGCTGGGAGATGGGCATCCAAGACAAGGATTTGAATCCTGCGCCGACGATTGAAGAAACGGTCCTCGTTTCGTTATTCGCGCCGACGAGCCGCCATTGACCTGCGTCCTAGAACCACATCGCGCACGTTGCCCAGCAGGGAAGCGGGGGTGGCCAAGCGAGCACGGCGCTGCCCACACCGGGTGCGGCGGTGGTGAATGGGACGCCGACGTTGAACCCTGCGCCGACGACGGCGTTGCCCGAGGTGCCGCCGGCGTTTTTGACGAGCGAGTTTATGCAGTCGGTCGCGGCCACGTTGGACAATTTTGATGTGCAGGCATTGTTCCAGCCCGACGAGGGGATTAATTTCGAGCAGGATTTCCGGGAGTGGTTTGACCCGGACGATCTGGATATGGTGTAGCGCGGGCATGTGCGAGGCGGCGAAGGCAAGAAAAAAAAAAGGGGGGGGGAGCAGTTCGGATACCATCGTCCGTCCTCTTTTTTCATTTCATTTCCTCCTTTCTTTCTGGCCTTCTTGGCTCGCTCTCGCCCTTGTCCAACTGTTTCGTGTTTGCGTTGTGTGTTGTGTGTGTGCGTCCGTGCGCGAGTGTCCTGGTTATCGTCCTATCTGCCTCATCTGTTGGTGTGTCGTGCTGTACATGCAATGTGTTCTGCTCCTTGTTTGTTTGTTTCTCGACCTTAGACCGTCCCGTCTTTCGCTTTCCTTACCTGCTTTCGCGTTCCTTGCGCCTCACGACCCACCCGCTCGACGCCTGTTTACCTTGTTGTCAGTGTGTTTTATCGCATGTACGAGTAAATACCATATCCATCTACTTCTTTTTCCTGCTCATGCAAGGGCGATGCAATGAGAAACCGAACACGGTGGTCACCAACGCGACGATATATTCGGCACGAAACAGAAGTGTCGACGAGAGCCGTCGTATCCACATTTTACGGACCGCACCCTGTTACAGGGGGGGAATGAAAGAGAGGAGAACAGCAGAGAGAAAACACGGTATGGAGCAGAAAAGAGAAGAGAAAAAAAACGAATCAGGGTACGAACGACAGGGAATAAACGCGAGGATAAGTTATATATATGGCATGGCAAGGGGGGGATTCAATGCGAGAACGACGATGCAACCGAACCGAATGGGACAGAAACGACACGGAAAAAAAGAGACAACAAAAATGCGTCACGACAGCTCCGAGACAGGCTCGGGTACCACCACCGGCACTACCGTCGTATGCACCTGGTGTCGACGCCGCTGACCGACCTTCCAGATAACGTCCTTGAGCTCCTGGACGACCTCCCCGCTCGGACCCCACCGTTCTTGTTGCCGTTCGCGTGCCGGTGTGTCTTCCAGCGGCGGTGAGGGCAGCCCCTCGAGGTCGGGACAGCACGGCTCCAGTCCGAGCCGCGACAGCCGCCCTCCCTCGGCAGCAGCAGCGCGCTCCGCCTTGGCGGCCCGAATGCGCGCCTCTCGGCTCAGCGTGCTCCGTGGTCGGGTAAAGTTCCCCGCGACCGCATCCGCCTCGTACACCTGCTCGGCCGCGTCGATCGGAATCGGGGGGCGGCCGTCGTCCACGTCCGCGTCCACGTCCCAGCCCGACCCCGGGGGCGAGGGTGGCGAAACCAC
>JBBPKK010000693.1:5859-17740 GCA_038089215.1 Tylopilus vinaceipallidus
GGACCTCCTCTCGACGCTCCAATTCCCACCCGCGACAGCCGCCGTTTCGATTGTGCTACTGATGCTGGAAACCGTCCAGGTTAGTATGACACCAAGTGCATTGTCGTTGAATCCGTGTCTCACAGGCCTCCTCAAACCGCGATGTAGGATATACAGACAAACAAGGCTGGTTGTATTGCCCTGGCCCGACGGGCAACACAGATATTGGTCGACATAGACCATCAAATGCAGGGACGATGGGACTCTGCGCCTGAGCGCTTGGTGTGCAATTTGCAGAAATTCGAGGGGTATGTCACATTTCCTCCCCTCCAACTTGTATTTTGTCCGTTGAGACACGAGGGTGCTTCCCACGTACGGTACCAGGACTTTGAAATGCATTTATGAGTTCATGCAGAAGCTCGCTGACTCGAAATGGAGTGTCCGGTTTCTCCGAAAGAATTCGATTGAGGACGCACTTGCCGAATACACCAGGCTGATGGACGAGGCTGCACAATCGTTTCAGGTCGGTTCAGTTCCCCTGTAAATTGGTATTTCCCTGATTACGACGCAGTTTGCTACGCTAATCGACCTGCATTACACCGTCGGCACGCTTTCGCGAACAGACACCGAGAATGTCCTGGTCCAGGCAACAGCTCAACCACGTATTGAGGCTCCCCCTCCATATGAGAAGAATAAAACCCCAGACCTGAGCTTGCGAACATCTAAGATAGCAGAATTAAATGTGACTACAATCGTCGATGTGCCGGTGCTCACGGGATCACCGACGGAGCTTTCCTCTTCGAAACTTGAGGAAGCAATTGCTGAGATTGCAACTGACGGTGTTCGAGACTCTTTGAATGATCAGTTTTTGCCTGAAGAGCTATCCTCGTTGACTCTAGATAGCGATCATGGGGTACCACAAAACTCTGTGTGTTATCGCATCTGACTATTTTTTCAGTTTCGGCGGTTTCATCAGTCCGATGTCATGCTACGGGGCCGGTCGCGACTCAAGGAAGGATGGTGGGGAGGTGGGATGGAGGTGGAAGTACAAGGACAACCTGCACTCATTAAGAGATACGATGATCCGAAGGACGCAGCATCCAGGGTGTGTCATCGTTGACTATTGTGCACCAGGGACTAATCACGTACGCTCCTCAGCAATGGCTGAGAGACGTCAAAATGCTACAAAATTTGTAGTGAGTTCTGGGGGTCCTTGGTATCCGTGTATGGAACATAACGAGTACAGCCACCCCAATTTACCTCAGCTGTTGGGCTTTTCGGACGATGAAACCCCGACGCCATTCATACTGCTATCGAATGGTGAGCGCCCTCCATAGCTTGAATATACAGGGTACTGATTTGAAGTTCAGTGAAGACGCAAACCCCTGCCACCTTTGTACGGGAGATGCTTCGAACTCAGAGCCTCGCAACCTGCATGGAGGTTATGCTTCGATTTGTATGCATTTTATTTATTTATTGGTAATACCCATCGCTCACGTTCCATGCTAGTATCGTGATCTTGCAGTCAGGCACTTTTATCAACCTTCCGTGGCTATCGTAACTGAAGAATGTTATTAGGACACGGCGCTGTACATCCAGAGACAACTGGAGCTTACAGACAACCAAGTGCAGGACTTCTTCGAGGTAGCCATATTCCATCGTTAGTTTCAACCGTTCCTTTGCGACTGATGCTTCTAGGCTGCAGGAATCCGTGTAGATTCCCATAAAACTCTTGTTGTGGGCTTGCCCCCGCCACGAGAGGGGAAGTGGTATTCAGCTCGCAGCTACGGCCTAGCGGACACTCTCCTCAATGCATGTCTACACGTACGCCGCTGAGTTGTCTCCCTTGTAGTCACTACTCACATAGTCCTTCCTAGATGCTGCCGAACCGGGGCCGAGTCACGCATTCGCATGAGAAGAGTGATGAAGATGGTTAGTGGTTATACACGGTTGTTTAATCCGCTGTTAACACGAAACAGTAACGGAAGATATGCAAAAAAAGATTAATCATCTTGTAACTCTTGCCCAATCACTGCTACCCAGCGGTAATGCACGACCAGAGCTGTCATCAAAACTCCAGGAGCTCATCGAGGACGATTTCGACGCGCGTTCCTTGACGCTACGTCAAGTCCGCGATTTTACGTTTCACGCAGGTGCTCACGAGCATTCTTGGTACGAACGCAACGTGCCTGCGTCCAAGTTCTCCGTGGGGGATTTGGGGTACATTCCTCGCGGAAAAGACTGGAACTCGTTTGTTCGCTTGAGAAATGTTGTCGAGGAAGACACTGGAGTTCTTGGGGTAGCTCTCAGTGCTAATGGAGCCCACTGGTGCCCGGATACTTGGCCGATCAATCGGGAACCACTGCAGGAGTTCGAGATGCCGATGAATATATCGGGGTACGTACTTCGTTCTAGCATCTCGACATGTATTGAACATCAAATTAGGTGGCCAGTCGCCGTGCCCCCATATGAGCGGATCGAAGCAGTCGTCTTTCACGAAGCATATACTGTCTGTGTCAAAGATGCTTGGCAATATCTACTTCAGAACGCGAAAAGGGTCGCCCAAGATGCAGGGATCAAGCCTGAAGACATCATTCTTGGTGGGACCTCGTTTCAGTATCGCCTATCAGCATTTTCTCATTTCTTGCTAGTAACGCTCGCCGGGACGCATCAAGATTTCAACGTCAGAGATTTTCGACCTAAACCATTTGGGATGAACCAGCACACGAGGGGGGCCGACCCTCGGTTCGCGGGCAACCCATTTCACGGGCAACAACCGCCAGGATTCCACCAGCCTCCCGGATTTGGTGTCCCGCATCACGGTCATTTCGGTCAACCTGCGATGCCATCCATCGTCTATCTTTTCACGTCGCTCTCAGCCTCCCATGAACCTTACTGGTCGTCCTCGCCGATGTGCGCCATGCCAGGAAAGGAGCCCACTCCGCTTGCGCGGCACTTCACGTACAAAATTGGATAGTAAGTACTGTTCGCACGCCAGAGCACGTCGCGTGTGTTGACTTGGAACGACGCGTCGTCAGCAAATCGGGCTTCCTGCGCTATGTGCAGCTACATGCGGACGACTTTGAGAGTTAAGTGATATGGGTTATTCGTTGTATGTAGACGCGAGATACCACGTGCAGGGCAGGGATTGTTCTGGTAGACTTGCACGGTGTAGTAATCTAAACGGAACACTCGACCTGGGGCCATTCACGAGATCTGCAGAGAATGTGGAGTTGAGGTGCAGTCATTCCCGTACGTTGCTCCAAGGCCAGGGAGTAGTAATCGCTAGAAGTACCAACGCACCATTGAGTTGCCGTGACCGAGTTTCACGCGAGTGGCACCAAGCATCTTTTGCTTGAAAGCGTCACCAAGATTGACGACATACCCTTGTTACCGTTTCCCGAGTCGATGTGTATACGATGATTCACTCACCCTCAGTATTTCGCTCAAACGTCCCGCTCATCCCCTAACTTGAGGTTTGTCCATCGCAACTCAACGCTCCAATCACTAGGGTGACATCGGGTTTAGCGGCACTGGCAGGGACGCCAGTCCTCGTGGAACACGCACACGCCGAAAAAAGGGTGCGTTGCCTCGTGTGCGGGTTCGCTTTGCCTCCCAAGAAAATGACTAGGCGCCCTGCGACCCTGCCTGTCCAACTCGACGGGTCGTTCGGACCCAGACTCCCACCTCGTTTGCGCGCTTGCATAGAACCGGGCACTGTGTGCCATGGTCGTCAAGCACAAACGATACGGACGTCATGATGGATCCGACCGAGACGGCGAGCTTGTCAATGGGGTTTAGGCGTGGACCGGGCGATGGGGTGAACGGGAGGCGGTCGCAAGCAAATCAAGGGTGCTCACGCCAGCCTACTAGGGAACCTTCTGGAAGAAACAGACACGACCGGCGTTTGTGCTGGCGTTTACCAACGTGACGCCAGTCAGGTCCCGACCGCTCCCCGTTCCGTGTTTCAAGCGCGTGACGAACGAAACGAGGGTTCGCCAAACCGGGAGCAGACGCGCACCGTGAGTTCTGCGGTGCCGAACGGACGGTCGCGTCGATTTAAGACTTGGGGTGACCAAGCTCAAGACAAAGAGTCCGATACCCTTTCCAGGTCGACATACGAGGGAGCCGGGTGCTGCCCGGCGCCCGGCGATCCGCCAGAAGCCCACGCGTCGCAGGGCCTAGACTCGGCACGGATGTTTATGTTACAACGCGCACGGCATCGCGAGGGCAGCATCTCCCCGCCCCCGATCATTTCCGAGACGGTGACTTGGACAATGTCCTCCTCTGGCATGACAACCCAATTTCAATTTGCGGTCGTGAAGGCGCCAATCGCAGAACAAGGGGACTTCGATTGTGGGATCGGCAAGAAAAGCCGCTGATCCAAACTACTCTTTTTTAACGTGGTCACTGCGATCCCCCTTGCCATCGAACGCCTCGAAGTTGTCGTCAACAGCGTAATCCGGATTCGTGTCGTCCGCCAGAATGAGCTTCTCTACGAAAGTGTCTCGCGCGGGGAATAGAACGGAAGTAACATAGTACACCGTCGATGAGACCACAAACTTGTTTGTGAGGGCAGGTTGAGCATCCATGCGCTGTGAGAGACGGCCGCTTACCCCATAGATCCAAGCTATGTCGAAGAGACGTGTCGCGTATCCCACGTTGACAGCCGGGTTGATGGAATTGATAAGACCGGGAAAAGTAGGACCTACGGTCACCAACAACGCCAGAATGGCTCGCCAGTTCTTGTGGGATGATCGAGTCATTGCGCAACGCGAGAAAGGGAATCCGACGACTCACGAAGCCCCCGATGTAGCGGTATCTGCCATTTGGATCGTACATGGCAGGAACATCCACTCTTCCCTTATGAACCAGCCAGAACTGCAAGGGGGACGATCGGGCGAATGTAGATAGAGCATAGATGGAAACGTACGTCCGTAACCATGATCCCCGCAAATGGTCCTAAGAAGACGGTGTAGCCGTTCATAAAGTTCAAGAAGCCTTGAGCACTACAGGATGAGTGGCGTCATGCCAGTCAGACCCCAAGCTCAAAGGTCATAGACTCACTTGGCTAGGATTTTCCAAGGGACAAAAGCCCAACCACCAATGAAAGTGCATATGATTTGACCACGTCTAATGTTGATATACTGCCGTCTTTTGAGTATCCTTCCATCGAACCATCCAAGAAATGTTACCTTTGGAAACAACGCTGTCATGTCATTTCCAGCACCGAACGTGTTGGCACTGATGTTGCTCGAAATCATTGCAAGGCAAAAGGAAAGCGAGACAAAGAATGAAGCAGCACGATTGTCCCACTTATCGATGAGGAGCATGGGATTCCAGAGGACTTCTCCATAAAGCTTTATACCAGCATTCGTGACAACGATGCCAACGAAACTACAGAGTACGAATGCAACGGGTATGATCAGAGGCTGCACGAATTGACTAGCAAATAACTGATGAATGCTGGAGTCTGTACTTTGTGGAGGCTACTTACGCTCTCTCGTTTCGGGCATAACGCTTAGACTCCAATAAGTCTTGTACAGGACCAAGTATGACAAGAACCTCACAGTGAAATCGGGGATATTGACAGACAAAGTAGCATAGATGCCCAGTGTACTGTTCAGTGCGCTGAGCCAACCCCAGGACAATTGTGAACCGCCGATGGTCGCGTGCTCAGCGAAAAGCCCGCTGGAGGGTGGTACTCGGATGAATGCCCAGACGAGCATGGCTATCCAGGTTATCGGCACCAGCACGCTCTTGACCAAGAAGAGCCATCTCAATTTCTGGGGCGAAAGCAACACGAAGGGGAATTGGATCAGCCAGTAGATAAAGTAACACAAGAGGCCTGAGCTCGTGATGCTTGCATTGAGAGGGAGATGGTTTGGCATCACCGCGATCGAAGGCCAGATGGCCTTGAGCATCTTGATTCTGGTTCAAAAACGAGGCAGGACAACGAAATCGCAAGGGTCTCACCTGATACACGCACTGAGAACCATTGTATGACTGAGGACGCATCAGGTCGACGGGGTGCGCAGTGGAACGATGCAACAAATGGCTTACCACAATAGCAAACCAGAACATGGCCAGGATGATGCGGCTGAGAACGGTAAAATAGCTAAGCCAGAAGCCAAAGGAAGACCTGTTTAAGACGGGAAATGCGACGCGAAGACGCGCCCCGGTGGTTCCGTTGAGCACCATGACAATGGAAATGATGGCATAGCCGACAGCAATGCAAGGAAGAGCCTGACGCCTTGTAGGGCTTAATACCACTACGGCAGACCAGGGGGCGACGCATACCAAGAAAGACCGATGGCAAGCATGGAGCTGGCGAGTTCCCATGACGGAATGGTAGCGGCATCCGACAGCCAGTAAGTGATCTAGGGATGAGGGTGACTCTGGACACGCATAACCGGCCGGGAACTGACGCACATAATTCCAAGTGCTGGGGCGACAGGGTGAGCAACAGGGGTCGGGTCGGGCCGACTACTCACGTCCAAGTCCTGAGGTGGGGAGGAACGGGATCCATGTCCTTGTTGCTCCAGCCATCTGCGGCGAAGGTCGTCTCGTCCGGCTCGAGGGCCCAGCGGGCGAGCTGGAGGCGAGAAAAAGGCATGAAGCGAGGATGCCGGCAGGGTCGGGCCGAGTAGATTAGATGTGGTCACGTGCTGGCTCGCCCGAGTGGATCTGGACTTGGGCTGGGTTCTCTGCCCGCCCGCCCGCTGACAGCGATGGGCGATGCCTTTGACGTCATTCCCTTCGAGGTGCGTGCTCCAGACTTGGCCCGTCTCGTCGCCGCAACGCACCCGCGCCCAGGACATCCAGGGGGACTGGAAGAAACTGGGATCCGGTTCCTTTGGCAACGTTTACAAGGGTCCGTCCCCCTCCCATCGCCCGTCTTTCCTGCTCAGCTCCCCGCAGGCTCATACCTGGGCATCGACGTCGCCATCAAGGAGGTGCTTCCCTCCACCAGCTATGATGTCGCCAAGTACTTCGAACGGGAGTGGCGGCTCATGAAGTAGCTCCCCTGCCTCAGTGGCCCTGCACGCTGCTCATCTCTCTTCCAGGGAGGCCCGCCATCCGAATGTCGTCTTATACCTTGGGCTTTCCCGTGCACCGCCGCCCGACGGTCGGATCTTCATCGTTTCCGAGTACATCGAACACGGTCAAATATACCCATGCCCCCAGACATACACGCTAACCTTTGTTTCAGGTAACCTGCGTCAATATATCTTCGACAAGCACAAGCCCTTTCCCTGGCGCCTTCGCATCTCCTTTGCGACTGACATCGCCCGCGCCTTGGCCTACCTCCACGCACGTAAATGCATTCATCGTGATTTGAAGGGCGAAAATCTCCTTGTCACCGCCAACGGTCGCCTCAAGATCACTGACTTTGGTTTCGCCCGCATCGCTGCTCGAAACGAGGAAGAGAGCAAGAGACTCACCTTCTGCGGTACAGACTCTTACATGTCTCCAGAGATTATGATTGGCCACGAGTTCGATCTTCCAACTGACATCTTCTCTCTCGGCATCATTTTCTGTGAAATCGCCTCTCGGCGACTTGCGGATGACCGTCATTTCAAACGCACCGGTCCCACTTTCGGCATCGACACGGAAGAGGTTCGTGAGCTCGCGAACCCGGGATGCCCACCCGCCTTTCTCTCTCTTTGCCTCAGCTGCCTCGCTGAGGACCCCACAGCACGTCCTACTACACGCCAAATCCTGGAGCGTTTACAAGGTATCGAAGCGGAGGTCCTCTCCCGTCCGGAATCCGAGGACCTCCACCTAGGCAGCGTCAAGTTCATGACCGGCGGGAAGCGGCCTACGGCCCCTCGCATTCCCAGCTTTGGTGTTGGTGTCGGCAAGGACATCCGGCAGTCTACGCCAGCGGCAGCAGACAACATCTTGGCGGCTCTTTCTAGCGGCGAAGAAGACAGCGACGAAGAGCTGGCGAATGCTGTAGAAGGTCTTAATATCAGTATGCATCTCAACAGTGATTGGAGTCATGGCAGAGCCACCACAGGCAGGTAATTCAGCCCGTGCTGCGAACGTATACCTTGATTCATCTTTTAGGAAACAGCGCAAACAGCACTTCTCCCCTTCTCAATACCACCTCGAGCACGTACTCCGACTACAGCACAACCGTTGTTCGCGGACATGCGGGCAACGCCACTGAATCCGTCCCACCATCCTTATCTTCAATTCTCACGATTCGACCTTGTCCAGACCCGAATGCTGCCTCGGACCCTATCACGCCCGGGGCGACGTCTTCCACGGACGACAGCATGACGCCGACCAGCTCTGATTCTATACTTTCGGTCCAAACTTATCGCACCGCTCAATCATCTGTTCCGTCCACCACCAGGGCAACCAAGGGCCATTCTTCCATCGAGTCTTCCAAGATGTTGCACAGATTTACACTAATCAGGCCAGGAGCAAAACGTTCTGGGTCTAATTCGCCTGCCAAACATCTTGATGGGGGGTGGAATCCCCTTGAGCTATTCTTCTCGAGTGGCCTCCTGGTACAGAAGTGTGATATTTGCGCAAAGAGGATTGGATGGAAGCCTGTCCTGGAGTGTGATGACTGCGGGCTTCGGTGGGTGGATTCGATGCTCTCGGAAGAAAGACGATGTCTGACCATGTGGCTGGCGTGCTCCTCCTTCTTGGCGACTTCCATCGGTAGAGCACACGAAAAATGTGGAGAAGTAGCTCCTCGGGATTGCGGTGTCCGTGCTATTCGATCCACACAGCAACACGGGCATGGCGGCACCCAATCGCCATCGCCGCTGTCGAAGGGACGACAGGGCAATCCAAAGCGACACTCGGTGACTGCGGCTGTGACCCGATGAACGCCGTCACGGACGGTGACAGCGACAAGCACGCGTGAGCGGCACCTCGTTCGATCTTTTTCTTTTTTTTGTTCCTACAACTCGGAACCTAGTTTTCAGTCTCGGTAGAGTTTACGTTTTTCGGGTCCTTGTTCCGGTTATTCCCCATCCCTCATACCCCTCTTGCAATGAACTCTGGTCATGATCACTACGAATACCAACCCCTGTGCGCCCGCTCGCTAGCCTGTTCCTTTGATGTTGTAATGGGACCATTTCAACCCAGCATTCTGGTACCACAATTCCGTAGAGGGAACCACGCTGCTTGTTTTAGAAGGCGGTCACCAGATGCAAAGGTAATCGAAGAATGGACAGCAATTTGCAAACTAAAAAAAGGCCTGAACCTATGACAAGAGAGACCGCGGCGAAGGGCGTTTGCGGCGGCCAGCCTGCTTACCTTTTGTGTTGCGAAGTCAGCGACGCGATTATCGTCGCCTATCGAAGGCTATCACTTACGTGGTGCGTTTCGGAAGTGCTGACGATTCTGAACGCGTAATTTTTCTCCGCGTGGCACAATCCAGGTTCGCTTTGGCTAGCACAGGGGCGTCATGGAGAGGGCCCTGGTATAAATGGCGGACCGGCGGCAGCGGCCAAGTCCACCAAAGGATGTGCTCGTCGTCGCTGGATGTCTTCCTCCTCGCGTTGATCGTCCTCGGGTGCGTGAGTTGTTACGGTCGCACCTCACGGCCCAGGCATGGGCTCCCATTGCCGCCGGGCCCAAAGCCCCTCCCGCTTATCGGCAACGTGCTCGACATTGATTCAAAACGGCCATGGCTCACGTACAGCGCATGGCGAAAGAGATACGGTACGCAAAGGTTACGTCGTTGGCTCCCCCGCGCGCGCTCAGCACCGCTCCGCGTTCGGACAGGCCCCATCGTCCACTGCCGGCTGCTCGGCCAGGACGTCGTCATCATCAACTCGAGCAGCGTCGCGCGACAGCTGCTCGACCAGCGCTCGTCGACGTACTCCGAGCGTCCGCCCACGTGCATCAGCAAACTGTACGTGCCCCCTCGGCGCACGCGCGGTGCCGGTGCGCCCACGCCGCTGACGCTGCCCGCCACCGCCGACAGGTTCGGGATCGATTTTACCACGGCCTTTCTGCCCTATGGCACCGAATGGCGAGCCCACCGGCGGATGTTCCATCAGGCGATGAAGGTGGAGTCTGTCGCGTCGTACCAAGGCCTGTTTCGGTCCAAGGCGACGAGGCTCGTGCGGAGCCTCCTCGACAGGCCCAACGACTTTGAGAACCACATCGAACTGTGAGTGTCTGACCTACGCGGTTGAGGTGGTTGATGACCCGTCCGAGGTACATCATCTCGATCACCATGGCGTTCACCTACGGGTACGAGACGGATTCACTGGACGCCCCCCTGGTGAAGTCGCTCGCAGAGTTTGTCAAGCTCCTGAACGACGGGTTGCCCCCTGAGCGGAATGCGATGCTGACGGCGTTTCCGTTTTGTGTGTATCGCTCCTGGCTGACGCGTGCCCTCGCTGACAGCCAACGGTACAGTGGCGAATATCCCGGCGTGGTTTCCGGGGGCGACGTTCAAGAGGGACGCATTGCGGTCCCAGGAGCTGTCCCTCAGGTCGTTGCACGACCCGTTTGAATACGTGAGGCAGAGCATGGTGCGGAGAATGGTGTTCCGTGTCCTCCATCATGCCAAGTGACGCCCTGACCCAGGAAGCCGGGTCGTTTGCCAAATCCATGGTGTCGGATCTGCTGGACCAGTCGGATGGCAGAGAAGGACGTGCATTCCAGGAGAAGATGATCAAGGAATGTGCGGCAACTGTGTACATTGGTACGTACGCGCCACAGGTTTCACGGTTTTGCCGATCGAGCTAGAACTGGCGTCATGTCATCGACAGCGGGATATGACTCGGCAAGTGGGTCTTCTCGAGTGGCTGGATCATGTCAGCTAAACCTTGGGCCAAACAGAGCGTCTCGACCCTGTTGACGTTTCTGATTGCGATGCTGCGTTACCCGGAGGCGCAGCGTCGCGCGCAAGCTGAGGTTGACCGGGTGCTGGCCGAGCACGCGTTCCCGGACTTCAGCCATCGGCCGTCGATGCCCTATGTCGAGGCTGTCCTGCGGGAGACGATGAGGTGGCACAGCGTCGCACCATTAGGTTCGTCGGCGACCGAAAATGGGATAGACCGGCTGACGTGGACTGTGGTGCAGCGCTGCCGCACATGACTGGCTGCGACGATGTCTTTGAGGGGTATTTCATTCCCAAAGGTGCGTTGGTCGCGTGGCTGGCTGGGTCGTCGGGTTCTGACACGTCGCAGGCACGCTGATCCTGCCCAACCTCTGGTGGGTGGTGCGCGTCGGCTCGGTCGGACGTGTCTGATGGGGCGTGTTTGCAGGGAGATCCATCACGAAGAGAGCGAGTACCCGGAGCCCTACGTCTTCAGCCCCGAGCGACACCTCGGTGGGGACGGGACGGTCGTCGACAGCGACCCGCTCACGTCGCGGGTCGCCTTCGGGTTCGGGCGGCGACACTGCCCGGGCAAGTGGGTTGCGGACGCTGTGCTGTGGATGGGCATCGTGAGCATCCTGGCGGTGTTCCGGATTGAGAAGGGCAGGGACGGGGCGGGGAGGGAGGTCGAGGTCGAGCCGGAGTTCACGGCGGGGGTGATTCGGTGGGTTGGCTTCTTCTGCCCACGATCGGCCGGGCGGGGCTGACGCGCTGTGGGTTCGCAGACGGCCCCTTCCGTATCCATGCGCGATCGTCTGCAGATCGGCGGCGAGGGCGGCTGGTGTAGCGGGGGGTGTCTGATTAGGCGGTGGCTGGGGTCTGTGTGGGGGTGATAAATTGTAGACTTTGTACTGCGCCAGACTGAATCGACGCTGTTCCGCACCGTCGCATGGCCCGGACCCAGCCAGACACCGACGGCGCCCTCGGAAGGCTCCGCCAGCGCTCGAACACGACCACCTTCTCCTCCCTCACCGCCGGCTGGCGCAGACCCCGGCTCGACACCGTCCCCGTCCCCGCACCCGCACCCGCACTCGCACCCAC
>JBBPKK010000694.1:0-17735 GCA_038089215.1 Tylopilus vinaceipallidus
GTGGAGGAGGCGCTTCCTCTTCCTCCTGCCATTCAGGCTCGGGCTCGGGATCCGGGACGTACGCGGGACGCGGTCGCGCAGGCGGCGGGGGCGGCTACCACCCCCAATATCAGCTCAGCCTCGACGCACATACAGACAACACACACCGGCGGCGGCACCTCGGGCTCGGGCTCAACAGCCTGCCTGGCCCACGATGCAGCAACCCCGCCGACGACCGCACCCGCGGCAGTAGCACCTACCACGCCACCCCATCGGCCCGTCGACGACGTCGTGCTACTCGCCCCCGTCGTCGCCGGCGACTGCCACGACGCCGCCTGGCTTCGCTGTGCTTCCTCCTCGGCCTGCTGCTTCGCGAGTGCTTGTCGCTCGCTCCACGTGAGCTTCTTGCCGCCGCCAGCAAGAGCGCCCGCGCCCGCGCGAGGCGGCGACGGCGCCTGTTGCACCTGCTGTTGCTCGAATTGCTGGAACGGGTTCTTGAGTTTGCCCGGCGTGAGCTTGATTGGCGTGTACGCCGTGCCCTGTCCTCATTACATCAGCTTGTGTTCTCGTCGAACCGTGCGGGGACCCACCACGGGCGCGATTCGGTCCTCTTCGACCGGCTTCGTGGGCATGTTCGACGACACGACCGGCGCTGCCGGCACCGCGCGCGCAGCGGGGGTATACGGCTGTCCAGGAAAAAAAAAAAAGATGTGAGATCACAGGCACCCCTACCACGTGACACGCACCGACGCCACCACCGGCCGGGACGCACCCGTCACCACCGGACGCGCCGCCGTCGGCAACGGCGGCTTGGGTGGCGCAGGCTCGTCCCAGTCTTCCTCGTCCGCCCCACCTCTCGGCGGGGCGGTCTTCATCGGCGCTGGGACGGGCGCGCCAAACACGGGGCGAGTCGGGAGCGCCGGTTTCCCGCCTGCCGAGGGCGTCGGCGTGGGGGGGACCCGCCGCAGTGCAGCCATGTCCGGGCGGCCAATAGGGGTGTACGCGGTCCCCACGGGCGCGATCGGCTCGTGCTTGCGCGGGGCCTCGTTGTGCGCGGCATATTTCGCGCCCGAGGCGGCCTCGACGCGCTGCATGATGAGCTGCGGGGCCACGTCGGACTGGAACGGGGGCCGTCAGCGGGGTGCGTGCGCGCGCACGGGCGGGCGGGACGGACCTCGTTGCGCGCGTTGACGACGACGTGCGTCCCGCGGAGGAAGTTGGCGACCGCGCCCGCGTGGGTGTGGAAGAGGCCCTTTTTGGCCACGGGCACGCCGTCGCCGCACCAGTTGATCTGCACGAACTTGGCGAGCTTGCTCTGCGCGGTGCACGCCATCAGCCACGAGTGTCGACAGAGACGCGGGCGCACGCACGTTGGGATCGATCACGCGGGCAAAGGCGTACTGGATCCTGGTGGGCGACGTGGCGATGATCAGCCCCGCGGTCTGCGGGATCTGGACCGACGACGCACCTGCCGTCCGAGAACTCTTCCTGGAGGTCCTCGAGCCCGCCGCCGCCGGTGGCCTGGACCTTGAGATCGTTGGTGCCCTTGTCGTAGGTGAAGACGGCCCAGTCGACCCTGCCAGCGACGACGAGCTGGTACGCGTCGCTGATCTCCTGGCTCGATAGATTGAGTTGGGACGACATCGGACCTGGACCACGGCGTCAGTCCTTCTCTTTCTCGCACCACGCAGGCTCGCGCGCGATGCTCACACGGTGGTCGAGGGCAAGAAACGATATCCAGGCCTGTGCCACAGCAAATTATATTGCCATTGACGACCACTCAGTCACGTGATCTACGCTACAAGTCGGGAATGTCGCTCTGCCAGACGACGCCCGCCGCACTGGCGACCTGCATCGCGATCGCACGGACCGCCCGGACCTCTTCCCGCGTCGCACCGTTCCGGAGTGCGCCCCCGAGGTGCCACGCGATCTGCCGCGGCGTGTCGATGGCGATCAGCGCCGCGATCATTGCAAACGACGTCTCTGCGGGCGACGTCGCGCCCATGTGGGCGTAGCCGTACCCGTAGGCGAACGTTTCCACGTAGTACCCTGTAGGACGTGAGCGTGGCTCAAGGGGGGGGCGAGGCGCGGCAGTACCAAGGTCGGGGTAGATCGCGCGGAGGAGGGCCCGTGTGGACGGGGCGGTCTCGCCGTACGTCTGGTCAAAGTAGGCCTTGCCCGCCTGGGCGAGCTCCGCGATGGACGGGTCCGGGTTCCTGTGTGGCGTGAGTGCGTGCGCGGTGCGGTCGGGGCGGCAGCACACACCGCAGCGTCTCCGTGTCGCGCAGCGCGTCGGGGGTGCCTTCGTGCAGCAGGATGAGCGCGTTGATGACCTTGGGGAAGCCGCAGATCATGCCCGACTTGAACACGGCGTCGCGGATCTTGCGCGCGGCGGCGATGCGGTCTGCGTGGGGCGCCGCGATGGCGTCGAGATCACGGAGGACATACGCGAGGACGAGCGGGACGGCGTCGGGGCAGTTGCTCGCGGTGAAGGTGATCGCGGCGATGGCGTACCAGGGGCTCTGGACGTAGGTCTGCTGGGGCGGGTAGAGCGCTTTGAGGCTCGCAAGGAACTCGGGCGTCGCGATGGGGGCCATGGTGTGTATGGCCGGCGTCCCCGGGCCGGTGCGCGCATGTCGGTTCTTCACTCGCTTGCATAACCGGCAACCTTGACCCGGTTTCCTCGGAGAGCTGCTCGTCGCCTGGAGCATGGTCGCAGGCAAGTGCCCCTCCGACCCCGCCGCCGCGTGCTCACCGCGTCCCAGTCGATC
This sequence comes from Tylopilus vinaceipallidus, assembly GCA_038089215.1. Classification (NCBI taxonomy): domain Eukaryota; kingdom Fungi; phylum Basidiomycota; class Agaricomycetes; order Boletales; family Boletaceae; genus Tylopilus; species Tylopilus vinaceipallidus. The sequence continues at coordinate 2,751 of JBBPKK010000694.1, forward strand.
TCGATCCCACCGTCGACTTTGTCGCCGGCACGGCCGCAGGCAAGTGCGACGTGTGCCTCTCTGGGCAGGTCTGACCCGAGTCTAGGCATCGTCGGGCTCTTGGTCGCCCACCCGTTCGACACAGGCAGGTGTCCCTCCACAGCGCCACGTCCCGTCTCACCGTGCACGCAGTCAAAACACGCTTCCAGAACCCGGCCATCTACTCCAAGTACACATCCACCCTGCACGCGTTCTGCACGATCGTCCGAGAAGAGCGGTTCACCGGGCTCTACAAGGGCGTCGTGTCGCCCCTCGTGCGTGTGCTCGGGCGCCTCTCCTGCCGTCTGACTGAGCCGTGTCCAGGCCACGTGCGCGTTCATGAACGGCCTCGTCTTCTCGTCTTACAAGTTCTTCATGCGGGCCCAGCTCGACGACCCGTCCTCGGTGCCCTCGCTGACCCAGGTCGGGCTCGCGGGCGCCGGATGCGGCATCATGACATCGTAAGGCTGTGTGCGCCACGTGTCCCGCTTGGAAATGACCCCACGCCAGGCTTATCGCGAGCCCCACCGAGCTGATCAAGATACGGCAGCAAAACGTGCTCGCCAACGACCCCGCGAACGCGTCCGCGCTCAACGTTGCGCTGGGCATCGTCCGGCAACACGGCCTCCGGGGCCTCTACCGCGGGCTGACGGCCACGGCGCTCCGGGACACAGGGTATGGCACGTACTTTCTCACGGTAAGATCCCCCCGTGAACGCCGCATACAATGTACCTACGAGACGGCAGTACGAGGCCACGTGTCGGTACATGAAGCCCCCGTCTGCGCCCCCGTCGGGTACCGACCACTCGTCGCTGCTGTCCGAGATCGATGCGGACGCACGGAGCCTGCCCTGGTCGGCGCTCTGTCTCGCGGGCGGGCTCGCCGGGCTCGCGGGCTGGGTGGCCACGTTCCCGATGGACCTCGTCAAGACGCGGATGCAGAGCACGGTGCCGGGGGTGCGGCGTGCGGACCCGTACCGGACGGTCGTGTCGACGGTGGTGCACGCCTACCGCGCCGAGGGGCCCACGGTGTTTCTGAGGGGGCTGACGCCGACCCTCCTTCGGTGGGTGGTGCACAGGCTGGCGGGGCGGTGGCTGACCTGTATGCAAGGTCCGTGCCGGTCAACGTGGCGACGTTCTCGGTGTACGAAGCGGTGGTGCGGATGCTCGACATAGCTACGTAGTGTTTCAAGTAGCGGCAAACGGCGTGCTGAGTTTGTGTGAAATTCCCATCTGCGGTGCAACGCCTTTGGCACGCCAACCCTCTTTGCCCTCCCCCGACGACATGGCCGCTGGCCCGCCCGCCTCGATGGCCCTCCCCGCCCCCGACAGCCAGCCCTCGACGGACCCGTCCTGGGAGGGCGACAGGATGTCAGCCCCCCTTATCTCGCTCCATCGCACCTGCTCACCCCACCCAGGTTCAACATCTACATTTATGATTACTGCAACAAGCGTGGCTTCCGCAAAACAGCCCGCGAGCTCGTCGCAGAGGCCGACCTCCCCCCCGACTCCGCGCCCCCCATCAATGCTAAGCAGGGCCTCCTCTTCGAGTGCGCCGCCCTTTCTCTCCCTGCGCCCCTTGCTCATCCCCCGCTCCAGGTGGTGGAGCGTCTTCTGGGTCCTCTTCACCGCCAAGAGCAACGGCGCCGGCACCGATGACGCCATGGTCTACACCCAGGTCCGTCCCCCCGCGCCTCCACCTCGTCTCCCCCACCAACCGGCCCCCCCGCCCCAGCACCAGATGCAACAGGCTAACCTCAGGCAGGGCACGAGACCGCTCAACCACCAAATGGGCCCCGTCGGCCGCATCCTAAACGGTCTGTCAGCCCACCTGCTCCCCCGGCGCGTCATCCACTTACCCCCGCCCCTTAGGTAACCCCGCCCAGATGCCCTTCCCCATGGTCGGCGCTGGCCCCCAGCCGAACGGCATCCCTATCCCCTCCGCCGCCTCCACCCCCGCAGGCGCCAACACTGCCCCCCAGCAAAACTTCACCGCCCTCATGCCCGCCCAGCGTCCCGGCCCCCCCCAGCACCGTCCCCCAAACGGTGTCAATCCCTACCAGTCCCCCACCATCGCCCACTCCCCCCAGAACCCCGCTGGCAACCCCCCACCGAACGCCCAGAATCCCATGAACCAGCTCGGCCCGTCTCCCCACATGGCCCACATGGCCCGCACGGGCATGCTCCCCTCGAACCCCAACATGGGCGCCGTCCCCCCGACGCAGTCGTCCCCCTTTGCGCAGCTCAGCCGGTCCCCCAGCCGCCCCGGCACACCTGGCCAGATGATGCACCCCAGCCCCTCCATGATGGACCGTCAGACGCCCGTCAACCCCCAGGAGGCCAGCCTCAATCAGGAACTCTCTCGTCTCCCCACCCAACTGCTCACCAACATTCGCCAGGAGATGGGCATCCAAGACAAGGATTTTCCTGCGCTGACGTTTGAGGAAAAGGTCCTCGTTTCATTATTCGCTCCGACGAGCCACTATTGACCTGCGTCTTAGAACCGCATCGTGAACATTGCTCGGCAGCGAAGCGGGAATCCCCCTGCCCGGAAGCCCGGTTTGAACCAGGGCCCCGCTGGTCCCTCCAACCTTGCCCCCGGCATGCAACTGGCGGGCCAACGCCCTCCTGGACAGCCACAGCTGCCACAATTACCACAGCAGCAGCAACAACCCGGGCCACAGCAACAACCGCCACAACAACAGCAACGGGTGATCAAGCGCAATAGCACGTCGCCTGGAGAAGAGGTGCGTATCACCCTCTGGTCGCTGTTCGTCTGCCTGAATCGCATCCTACCAGCATGGCCAGTTGCCCAACAGCGAGAGCTCGCCTCCCGATCGAAAACGCGTGCGGCGCTCTTCTGTTGGCATGGATCCTGTCGGGTACCCGCATCCGCCACAGCAGCAGGCACCACAGCAGATGATGAATGGGGCCATGATGCGACCCGGTCCAGGCCCGATGCCCGGCCCCATGAACAGCTTCCCCCCCCACGGTCCCCCAGGGATGGCCAATCCCACCATGGGCATGCCCATGGGCGCTCCGCAAATGCCTGGGAACGCCATGAGTCCAGGCATGGGTGGTCCTCGGCCCAGCATGATGGGGGTCAGTTGCTGTCGCGTCTTGCCGTCGCTCCCACTAACAGTCGCGTGCTAGCAAATGCAATATCATCAGGGCATGCATGCGGCCACCAAGGGCCTTGCCATGGCCAATCTGCCCGGGGGCGGTGCGGGGACGCCGACGCCCGGTGAGCCGCCGTTCAACCCTGCGCCAGGTCAGACGCCGTTTTCGGGTCCACAAAACGCGCGGCTGCAAAACAAGCCTATGAGCGGGATGCTGCCACCGCAGTCGCCTGCGAATGGACCCCCGAAGGAGCAGAGTAAGGACGGGAAGCCGCCGGGGCCGAACGGAGCCGAAGGTTCGCCGCGGAACCCACCTCCGCCGAATCCAGGCACGGGCCAAGGTCCGAGCGGGGGTGGCCAAGTGAGCACGGCGCCGCCGACGCCGAGCGCGACGAGTTCGAGTATGACGGCGCCGTCGCCGAGTGCGGCGGTGGTGAATGGGACGCCGACATTGAACCCTGCGGCGACGCAGCAAGCGCCGACAACGGCGTTGCCCGAGGTGCCGCCGGCGTTTTTGACGAGCGAGTTTATGCAGTCGGTCGCCAGCACGTTGGACGATTTTGATACGCAGGCATTGTTTCGGCCCGACGAGGGGATTAATTTCGAGCAGGATTTCCGGGAGTGGTTTAACCCGGACGATCTGGATATGAAGTAGCGCGGGCGTGTACGGGGGGCGAAGGCGAGAAAAAAAAGGGGGGGAGAGGGGGAGGGGGGGAGGGGGGAGGGCACGTGGGGACGGTTCGGATGCCATCGTCCGTCCTCTTTTTTTTCTATTTTTCTTCTTCTCCTTTCTGACCTTCTTGGCTTGCTCTCGCCCTTGTTCTGTTTCGTGTTTGTGCTCGTCGTCATGTGTCGTGTATGCGTCCGTGCGCGTGTCTCGGTTGTCGTCCTTTCTGCCCATGCCCCATCTATTGGTGTGTCGTGCTGTACATGCGATGTGTGCTTTTTTATTTATACGTTGTCGACGGTGACCACAGTTTTTTTTTTTTGTTGTTTCTCGACGTTAGACTGTCTCGTCTTTCTTTTCTTTCCTTTTCTTCTTTTCTTTCGTGCGTTCCTTGCACCTCACGACCCACCCGCTCGACGCCTGTTTACCTTGTTGCGAGTGCGTTTTATCGCATGTATGAGTAGATACCGTATCCACCTACTTTTTTTTTTCCTGCTCATGCGAGGGTGATGCAACGATGAGAGACCGGGCATGATGGTCCCCCAACGCTGTAAGATCTCCATTTTTCCGATTACTTATGCCGATCTATCTAGATCGCGTCCCCCTCCGCCCAGGGCACCTACCCTTTACTCATCCGCCCTCTACCCTAGCTTACTCACTTCCCCTTCGCCCTACGCATACCCTCAGCCCCACACCGTATATAAGTAGGATAGTTCTCGTGTATATTCCTCACTTTTGGATAGTCAATTATCACTCAGCAATTGCAAGGGCTAACTGCAGTCCATGCATCTTTGTGGGTTCTGACATCATCCGAAAGTCACTGACACTGCCCTTAGCCCTTCGAGTCGAGTTGTTTACTCCTCGTCGGAAACTACTCTCCGCTTACTCTCTCATCTCTTGCCTTGACGAGGATTCTAAATCCCTCGACAAGTAACTATCCAATTCTCTGCCCATTCTACTAAACGTTTTTCCCTTCCACTACCCAAGGAGTGCATGGTCTTTCCCGCTTCTCTACAGCCAGCCGAAGAAGAGTACTGGATGTCAAGATCTAGGACTCGTAGCTGCTGTGCGCTCGTCCTTTATAAATCCCCTTCCGTCCCTGTCTTGCTGCTGTGCGCAGACCTACCGCGAGTTAGCAACTCGTAGCCCACCATTCCTCCCTCCAGACCTGAACGTCGGGCTCTTCGCTCCAACTACCATACCCTTCTCTATTCATCATGTCTTCCGCCCCGCTCGATGTCTCCACCGTCGAGCAGCAACTTCGTGCCCTTGGCGTTCGCCCGGCATTCGCCGAGGCACAGGTACCTCTCCCCCCATCAGCCGCCCCCTCCCGAACTGGATCGGGAGCAACTGAACGAGCTGTTCCGGCTCACCCCCAGCCCGCCCCCTCCATCGGGGCAAACTATAGAGAATTCGACCAGAGAATCGACCCCCTCTGGTGACAGGTTGGCCTCGGCCCCACAAACGAGGCACAATCGTGGCTCTACAACGAGTGGAGACACAACTACACCAAGTTCGGTGCAGACGTCGCGGGACCCCCACCGAACACAATCTATTATGCTGAACCCGCACCGGTCCAGGCGCCTCAGGCCCACCGCCCCTGGTCCGCACGCCCTCTGCCCTCGCCAGGTACGGCACAACCCCGGGTCAACCTCGGACAGCAGGGTGGCATCGGCAAGTCCATCGCCGCCAAACCTGAGAACTACGCCGGGGAATGGCACAAGTTTATGGAGTGGTTCCGGTCCCTCCAATTCTACATCAACGGCTTCCCCCAGGAGCCGACAAACTACCAGAAGATCTTGATGGCCCTCTCGTACATGAGGGGTAACAATGCGGCCGGGAGGTTCGCAACGTACTGGGCCTCGCAGCCCTCGCAACTCCGCCTCTTGTCCTGGAGGCAATTCAAAGAGCAGATGGAGCAATCCTTTCTGCCACCCAACTACGTCGCTGAGAAGGAGACGGAGCTGGAAAATCTCAAGCAGGGGTCTGGGTCCGTTGAGGACTTCTTCATCCGACTCCGCCACCTTCTCCACGAAGTCAAGATGGAGGTCATTCCCGCTAACGCCTCCTTCATCCTCAATATTGTCAAGGCCGGGGTGTGGAGGAACGTGGTCAAGTACGTCCAGAATTTCAGGCCGGACGTCCTCAAGACCAAGGACCTCGCCCTCTGGGAGTCAGCGCTCATTGATGCCGACCGAACCATCAAGGAGCAGCTCTGACAGGATGGAAAGGCCGCCCCCCAGTCTTCGACGGGTGGGGGCAATAGACGATCTCAGGGAACAGTTCTGCTGGGACAGCAGAATTCGGGTGCAGCCACCACCATCGCGGCTTCGTCGAGCAACTCCTCCACTGCCGTGCACCCTAACACGGTCGGGACGTTTGCTGGAGCCGGTGCTCCAATGGATATAGGGGAAGCTAGAAGGAAAGGGGTGTGCGCAAAGTGCCAGAAGCCCTGGCCCTGCAAAGACCACATGCCCAAGTTCCCCCCGCGTCGCCGACAAGTGTTCTTCAATGGCCAAAAGATAGACGTCAGGGAAGACGAAGATATTACGGCAAAGATTAGAGCTATCGCGCCGGCGGGTTTTGGAAACGAGCAGTCGGCATGAGTCTGACAGCTGCTCCGAGCTCTGCTAGTACAAAATGTATTAGTACCTCGAATAGATTCTCTGTTCTCTCTGTTCAGGAATCGAAAGACTCAGAAGACGAGGCGGTACCGGTGGTACTGACCAACGAAAAGGCCAAGCTACCAATGCGAGGCTCAAGCGAGGCTGCTGGAATGGATCTCTACTCCACCCACGACGCCCAAATCCCCTTCCGAGGACAAGCAATTATCAACACTGGAGTGGAGATGGCGATCCCGAAGGGATACTACGGCCGAGTGGCGCCCCGGAGTGGGCTGGCAGTCAAGGCAAAGGTCGGTGTAAACGCGGGGGTCATCGACAGCGATTACCGCGGCGAAATCAAGGTTGTGTTGCTTAACCATAGCGACGTAATGGTCTCCATCAAACAAGGAGACAAAATCGCCCAGTTGATCCTGGAGAAGATCTCAATGGCGACACCGATTCAAGTGGACAACCTCTCCACAACCACAAGAGGTACAAAAGGGTTTGGGTCGACCGACCAACAGGTGCGACTACTGAAACGCAGGGAGGCATTGCTGGGTAGTAGCGCCCAGCGCTCCCCAGAGCGAGTATCTGATGGATCGTCAAGTGAGGTGGGGATGCCATCGCGGCAAATCCAGGGGAATGGAGGCTCTGGGGACCCAAGTCCTCATCCGATCAAGAGTCCTCACCTCTGATCTGGTAGGGTAACTCCGTGTGCAATGGTGGATCCGTGGTCGACTCAATGGATCAAGGAGGGCTGCGATCGGGGTGACACCGACTGCTCCATTTCACATTTGCGTTCCTTCGTTCACGGGACGCGAACCGCTGAAGTGGGGGTGGAACTAGTTCAGTCCCTTCACAGCATGACAATGGAAGAAGCGCATATCTGTCTCCTTGAACTACAACAAAAACCGCGGCACAAACGATCCAGGCAGGGACAGTCATTCGAAATCCCAGCCACGATCACCGCAGGGGACAATTGCTCTTTCAAAATCAGTGCCCTCTTAGATTCAGGATGTATGGGTTCATCCATCAACAAGGAGTTTGTGGTTCAGCAAGGGATCGAAACAATCCCCTTGCCAAGAGTTATTCCGGTTTACAACGCCGACGGAACCATAAACACTAGTGGTGGAATCTCCGAGTTCGTCAAAATGGAACTGAAAATCCAGGAACACACCAAGATCATCATGCTGGCAGTCGTCCAACTGTCAACAAACGAAGTGTACCTGGGTCTCGATTGGCTAAAAGCTCACAACCTGACGATCGACTGGGTAAAGAATACCATCGAATTCTCCTGCCAAGATGAGCACATGCCAAACTTAGCCCCAGATCCTGACGACAACGAGGAAAGAACCTACCGAGTCCACCTTACAGACTATTGGCAACTACGAAACGTAGCCACAGATATAGCCACCGCGGCTCATGTGCAAAAAGCCAAAAAAACCTTCAAGGAAGCGGTACCCGAGGTGTATCACAAGTTCGAGGACGTTTTTGCCAAAGAATCGTTCGATGAACTCCCCCCTCGGAGACCATGGGATCACACGATCGATCTGATCGAAGGGGATCATGTCGTAGACGGAAAGACTTACCCGCTATCCCCTGGAGAGCAGGTCGAACTAGACGCCTTCCTTGAGGAGAACCTGAAATCGGGTCGGATCCGACCATCCAAATCCCATATCGCATCGCCGTTCTTCTTTGTGAAGAAAAAGGATGGAAGGCTTAGACCAGTACAGGATTATTGAAAGCTGAATGCGATCACGATCAAAAACCGATATCCCTTGCCGCTAATCGGAGAGTTGGTAGACAAACTCAAAGGAAGCAAATTCTACACCAAACTCGACGTAAGGTGGGGGTATAATAACATTCGGATCGCAGAAGGCGACGAGCACAAAGCGGCGTTCAAGACGAACCGAGGGCTGTACGAACCATTGGTGATGTTCTTCGGACTCACTAACTCGCCGGCCACCTTTCAAACCATGATGAACCATCTACTCCGGCCACTCATCGAACAAGGTCATGTAGTTGTCTATATGGACGACATCATGATTTTTACCGCCACTTTGGAACATCATCGGGAGGTTGTTCAGGACGTCTTGAAAATCCTTTGGGAAAACAAACTGTGGTTGAAGCATGAAAAATGCGATTTCGAACAAGAGGAAATGGAGTACCTAGGGTTAGTCGTGTCCCACAACAAGGTCGCCATGGACCCACTCAAGGTCAAAGTGATCGAAGACTGGCCCACTCCCAAGTCCCAAAAGGAGGTTCGCGCCTTCCTGGGGTTCCTCAATTTCTATCGCAGATTCGTGCGAGACTTCGCCAAAGTCGCAAAACCGCTTAACGTGCTGACATCGATCAAAAAGGAGTTCAAGTGGACAGAAGAGTGTCAGAAGAGCTTTGACATATTGAAAAAGATGCTCATCAGCGCGCCTGCTCTTCGGATGCCAACTGACACTGACCCCTTCAGGATCGAGACAGACGGAAGTGGTATAGGGATCGGGGGGATCCTCTCCCAAAAACAAGACGATGTTTGGCACCCAATAGCCTTCATCTCGAGGGGCCTGACAGAGGCCGAGTGAAACTATCACGCAGGCGATTTTGAAATGCTTGCTATCATGTGGGCCCTTAAACAGTGGCGGCACTATCTGCTCGGCGCTCATCACCCCATCAAGATATGGACGGACCACAAGAACCTGGAATGCTTCAAGAAACCCCAGGACTTGTCCCGTCGCCAAGCTCGTTGGCAACAAGAACTCCAAGAGTACCACTTCCTCATCGTTCACCGCCCAGGGAAGACAAACCCTGCCGACCCTCTGTCCCGGAGGCCAGACTTTGAAGAGGGGGTGGACAATAACAAGGACCGAATTCTGTTGCCGAACGACGTGTTCGTTCAAAAAATTTCGGCCGGGTTCTTAAACCATATCGAGATCAAGGAGCGAATCAGCAAGCTACAGTTCAAAAAGGAACGCTTCGCTAGAGAAGGTCTCCAACAAGAGAACTCGGACTGGAAGGAAGTGAACGGCGTCGTCATGTGGAGAGATCTCCTGTACGTCCCAAATGACAAGGAGCTCAGGACCAAAATCCTCGCCACCTGTCATGACCACCCGACAGCGGGACACCCTGGAGCGAAACGGACGAGGGACCTCGTAATGGACCGATACTTCTGGCCGTCACTACGTCGAGATGCGGAGAATTACGCGTGGAGATGCGATCACTGCCAAAAGGCGAAAGCATCAACCGCGGCCAAGCATACTCCTCTTAACCCGCACGACGTACCAGAAGCCCCATGGAGTCACATCAGTATGGACATCATCGGCCCGTTACCCCAATCCAAGGACAAGGACGCCATTCTGGTGATCGTCAACCGATTCACCAAGATGATCCAACTATTCCCCATCACCACCGCTATCACCTCAGCGGGAGTAGCCGTAATCTTTATGGATCAGGTGTTCAAGCTCCACGGGGTACCCACAAAGGTGATCTCAGATCGGGGACCACAGTTCGTCTCGCAGTTCATGAAGGAGCTGTACGAACGACTACACATCACAGGCAATCCCTCAACCGCGTACCACCCGCAAACAGACGGGCAAATGGAACGAGTCAATCGAGAGGTGGAAGTCTTCTTGCGAATTTACACTAATAACCGCCAGAATGACTGGGCCGAGTGGCTGTCGCTAGCAGAATTCGCCCACAATTCCAAGACGAGTTTGGCCACTAACGCCTCCCCTTTCATGCTCAACTATGGGCGACAACCCAATCCAATACCCGATTCGAGAAAGGAGTCGCGGAATGAGGCAGTTGCCAAGTACCTGGAGACGATGAAAGAGGCAAGGAAGGAGGCGGAGATGGCTCTACGAGGGGCGAATACGGCGATGAAGCGATTTTATGACCGGAAGGTGACCGAATGACCCGACTACAAACCAAAGGACCTAGTACTCCTGGACGCTACGCATCTACGCTCAGACAGGCCCGCGAAGAAGCTGGACTACAAGTACTATGGTCCATTCCGGGTCAAGAGCAAGGTAGGACCAGCGGCATACCGTCTGGAGTTGGGATCGGATTGGAAAGGCGTGCATCTGGTCTTCCATGCGTCCCTCCTCAAGCCGTACCGGTCCGACGAGCGTCCACTAACTATCACTATTCCCCCACTGGCCGCTCGGTTTGAAGAAGCAAAAAGGGTCATCCGGAAAAGCCGAGAATGTCACGGGTGTATCGAATACCTCGTGCATGAAGAGGGACAACCACGGGAGGAAGATACCTGGGTTCGCACGGACCAACTCAAGGGCATGGATGCGGAGCTGAAGAGGTTCCATCGAGCGCACCCCGTCGCCGCTCGCCCAACCCCGACCATGCAGACGAGAGCGATCAATTCGTCTTGCTCGTGCCCTATTTGCCGAGGCGAACCACTCCCTCGGGCCTCGGGTATTCTCGCAACCCCGGAATTCCGTGCTTTTCGCGCCGCATACAACCGGTTTCCTGACTCCTGCTTCGAGTTTCCATTGCCGGGATGTCAACCGTGAAGAGGGGGTGATGTAAGATCTCCATTTTTCCGATTACTTATGCCGATCTATCTAGATCGCGTCCCCCTCCGCCCAGGGCACCTACCCTTTACTCATCCGCCCTCTACCCTAGCTTACTCACTTCCCCTTCGCCCTACGCATACCCTCAGCCCCACACTGTATATAAGTAGGATAGTTCTCGTGTATATTCCTCACTTTTGGATAGTCAATTATCACTCAGCAATCGCAAGGGCTAACTGCAGTCCGTGCATCTTTGTGGGTTCTGACAAACGCAACGATATGTTTGGCGCGGGATGGAAGCATTAACATGGCTCTCAGGGAGGCCGTCGTATCCACATTATACGGACTGTACCCTGTTACAGGGGGGGGTCCAGTCCAAGCCGCTCTCCCTCGCCGGGCAGTAGCAGCAGCGCACTCCACCTTGATGGCCTGAACATGCGCCTCCCAGCCCAGCGCATTCCATGGGCGGGTAAAAGTTCCCACAACCACTTCTACTTCATACACATCTACAGCTTTGTCTGCAGATGACAAACACTGGGGTCACCTCTGGCTCTGAAAAACCTTGCTGGCTAGTTGACCCAGTGATATTGCATATGCAACCTGGGTTCAAAACCCAAAGTACCTGTGTGACCCTTATTGTTAGGACTTGCCTAGAGAGCAGGTCTAAGATCTCAAACTAGAGGGTGGCACTTGATGGAAGAGACAGTGAATAGGTATCTTGAAAGTGAGGAATGTACATGGTTGGCTACAGCTTTATGTATATATGCTATGTACCAAACTGGTCCCCCTTTGTCATATCCCAAATTCTGCTGTCCAACTCTGACATGTCCAGTACCAACTCCAGTACCAACCCCAGTTTGATCTCTGTTCTCTCTGTACATATGACACTTGGACCTGTAAGATTGGTAACACTCTATGATGCTTTTCTTATGTTCCATTTTATTACTCATCCCTTACATTCCATTCTTTGCTTAGACATACCTGATACCAGTGCTTGCTTACCTAGGAACACAGCTGTGAGGTGATGCTCAGCACATGTCCCCCTCTGACCCTCTGGGACATTCTCTAATTAAATATTGATCAAACTTGATATTCTTATCCTTTGTCTTGATTGTTATTGCATGACTCCCAACTCTGACTCTCTATTCATAAATTTAGGACCAAGCCAAGCAGGGCACACTATATAAGGTGTAGGAAATATACTCATCACATGTTTGGACCAGCACAATATTTTGTATCCTTAGCTCTTTGTTTCACACAATATGACTTTCCATTGCTCAGATCCTTTCTTGCTTTCTTCCAAGCCACACAATGGCTCTTTATTCCATCACATATATATACAGTCCACATGTACCTAGAACAACATTGGAATAGATCCCAATTCACTTCTTTCCTTGGCATTTTGTGTCTCCACCTCATCATCCTTCACCATCCCTTAATCCTTGTCATTCCTTGTAGTCCCTTGCCATTCCTCATCATCCTTCATTATTGTCCCTCACAAGCTGCCTTGATCATCTCCTCATTATCCCTTGTCACCATCTTGTCACCTACTAACTCAACTGGCCTTCCCTCCCCTTTAGAACTTACCATTCCTGGTCTGATGCCTGTCAGTCATCTACATTATTGGCACCCACCATGAGTGGAAGGTTTGATTTAAGCCACCCTTCCTATTCATTCATCATTTTGCCCAAAAAGCACTCACCCCATTCTAATGCTAAAGTACCCCCTCTGACAGTCAAGCAAAAATTGCTAATTGGACCATCTGTAATGATCCAATTATCAGCATGGTGTGCAACAGCTGCCCCCCTCATGTGATAATATCCAAATTGGCACTGGATCAGGTGAGCCACTGCTCCCTGGTTCCCTTACAAACAGCTTGCCATTATTTACTAGTACACCTGCAGATCCATCTGATCCTCCTTTCAGCCTCCAACCAGCAGTATTTGTCTGTCTTGGGTTCCTTTGTTCCTGTGCTTTCCTTGCCTCTAGCAATTGTAATTGTCCCACCTCTCCATCCCATCACTCTGTCAATTGCCCCACCATCTCTTCCCACCCCCATCATCACCCCAACTCCTGACTCCTCAACAATGTCCCATCCCATCAAAGTCATAGCTGCCATGCAGGCTTCCACATCCATGAAAGTTTTGACATTTAATGGTAAAACATCTGAGTTCTTTGAGTTCTTTGAGTATTTTGAAGATCTTGCTGATTCCTGTGCCTTTTCAGATGCAGAGAAGTGCAAGATCCTCATATGATATGTCAACAAAGCCACCAAATGGTTCTGGATAATGCTAGAAGGATACAGGAAGCAGGTGTACAAGGATTTTAAAAAGAGTATCCTTGCTCAGTATCACAGTGTGGCTAAGGGCATTAGGTATACATACAGAGATCTGGAGCTTGTTGTCACACACCTACAAATGATGACATATACACAGAAACTGAGCTATTTCAGTATTACTCCATACTTTATAGCCTTTTGTTTAACTGCATTACTTCTAGCCTCTGACTACATACATGAACCACAAGTGTAGTTTGGTCTTGCATTCCTTTAAATACCATTCATTGTATTCTGCAGCACCCTCAGTCATTTCTCCATTCTAACTGAGGTATGCATTCATCACACACTACAGTACTACTTACTGACAAGTACCTAGTCCTTACATTCATTAGGTTATAATCCCTGCAGCTTAATGCAGGCCACTTGAACTTGTCAAACCTTTACCTGTGCTTCCTTTCCTCTCTCTGGAATACCATTTGCCTCACTTAAATCATCATGTCTGGCTCAACCCCTCCACAAACATCCACCACAACTTAGCCCATTCCAGTATTGTGGGATATGGCATCCAACTCCACTCATTTCTTCACACATGCTGATGAAGACTGTTACAGGATTATAGTTTTTCACTACCGAAGTGACTACACTTTGACTAGTGTCAGTCATACTATGACTATACTTTTCATTACCAAAGTTGACTACACTTTGGCTACACTTTGATTAGTGTCAGTCAGATGTCAGTCAGACTTTACTACGCTTTTTCACTACCAAAGTTGCTACACTTTGGTACACTCTTATCCTAATGTCACTTATCCTACACTTCACTACCAACCTTGCTACACTCTTATCCTAATGTCCACCATACATCTTTGTATAGGTTACCACCCCAGATCTCTAGATGGGATCTCTCCATTCTACATGCATTATCTGTGTGTTATTCCACATAAACTCTAGACTCCTAGAGGCTATGCCTTTCATTCTACCACACCATGCTATACCAAACATATTTCACATATTTGTTGCATTTTCAACTATCCCCTCATGTTTCCCTCCTGCTACTCATTTTCCTCCATTCTCATGCTTCCATTCTACTACCAGGCTGTGCCAGGCAGTGTCCCCTTTGCCCTCCTCATGTAAAATCTCTAGATTAGAGTACAATAGTCACAAACATGTAGAATAGTATATAAAGCCTGAATTCAAGCCAGGGAACCTAGTCTGGTTCTCCTGGGGTTTTCCCCTTGAGCTTAGCATATAAGCTCAGTCCACCCATGGTCTAGGAGGTCTAGTGAATAGCCTAAGAACCAAAGCTCAAGGGTTGTTTTAGTATATTCATACTCAAGCCTACAAGTTCCATACCCATTTGTCATGACTACTTGCATTCAGATCTGCACTGTGCACTCATGTGATGGCATTCTCTGCTCCACCTTTAGTACTACTTGCAGCATCTCTGGTGGCTTCTATAGCCTATCGGCCAGATGTGGGGACTCCATCTCCACACTCCACACTCCTCATCCACCTATGTCTCCCCTCACTCCATGTTACGCTAGGTACGACGTAGTGCAAGCGGTAAAGCGAAGCAATACGAAGTCTACACGTTCACAAGTTGCTCACTAACGCAGAGCTAACGTTGTTTGCCTCGAGAGGAATGCTAAGAGGGATTGCGGGCCAATCACTCAAAGAATGCTAGAACACTACATATAATTGCGCAGATTTAGCTAGGGATTCCCCAAGCTAATCCATAGGCCTTAAATACATCTAATGTAGTTTAGGGCTGGTGTGAGACAAGG
>JBBPKK010000695.1:0-17734 GCA_038089215.1 Tylopilus vinaceipallidus
GGTACGTTCTATTTCCGGTCTCAAACTCCGACTATCTCTGGGTCGCACATTGCACAACCTGCAGCCACCGCTTGGCGCCGTGCCTTGTGCTTGATATCCAGGACTCACAGAACAGATAACGTTCTCCACTCACGATGTTCCATTGCCATCGTTGTGCATTACGAAGATAGAGTTTGTATCTTGTCCCGTCGTTGCCTATATTGTCATGACGTTTGACAGCGCCCATCAGCAGCTTGAGAATACAGGCTATTCCTTCTAGTACGAACACTAACCACTATGCATGAATGCTGTCAATGACTGCCACATATGACAAGAACCTCACTGTTCGACTAACAGTTAGTCGACCCGAGAGGAGAATGCCGAATCAGAGGAACAACACTGGTTACAGTCTGTTACTGGGGGCACAATTTGTGTCGATTGAATATTGTGCACACTACTATCAGTTTCCCGGATCGGGGACCGACCTGGAAAGTTGAGCGGCGCCGCTGAGCAATGATCGATGATCAGGACCTGAGTCACGTGAGAATCAAGTAGCCGAATGCGGAAACACAGTGCACGTGGCAAGCGTCCACTGGTTTTGCTTGCGCCGAAGTTCAAGCAACAGCGGTCCAGTGACCGCAGCCACCGCCCACATCCCACCCCTCCTTTCCTTCCAGTTCTGCTGTCGTTATGGTGAGATTCGATTCGCGTTCACATATGATGTCCGGTTGGACTGACTATCCATGCACTAGTCAGCATTGTTCAACTTTCAGTCGCTGCTCCTCGTCATTCTGCTCTTGATTTGCACGTGTACGTACGTGCGTGCGGTCGCGCCGCGTCTGATCGACAAGAACAAGGACGGGTACTCTCGTTTTCCTAACCCATCCTACTCTCTCGTGCTGACATGACGAGCAGGATCTTTGGCTTGTTCTTCATGTCTGCGCGTATAGGTGCGTGATCCTTTGCACGAGACGAACAACCGACCCAACCGCGCACTCAAACAGGGGAACGTCTCTCGCCTTATGTGGCACTCGCCTGCGTAACCATGGCGGTCACCATCTTGCTACAGTAGCCTGCTTGCCTGGTATCCATGCTCTTTCGCCATCGCAATGCATCTGCTTCGGGCTCCGGCTCCACTACCTACCCAGTCCCCTACACGCACCCTCGAAAGTTTTCCCTCTTGCCTATTTTCCTTTGCAGTCGCTCGACTTGTGTTCCCCTTCTGGACCACCGGACATTCACACTTGGGACTTTGGGTGGGCTGTTCAGTACCCATTATTCTATCATGTGGCCAGATAGATCGCTCGGCATCGATCTTGCTCGACTATCTCTCTATCGTGAAATTCAGACGCTCTGGTCCGACTCCAGAACTTCACACGAAACGCCTCCTGCGGCGACAATGGATTACTGTATACAATGCAGGACAAAAGTAAGGGGATATAACGCACGTGCAGAACGAATGGTAATGTGGATCAAAACAACGTTGTGACGATGAGACAGGTTGATCAAATAAAACGGAAAGGCGGATTAAAAAAAAAGAGGGAATCGGAAGCCCGTGTAATGATGATGGGGTATTCTGGAAGACTGTCGGCACAAAGCGAAGAACGAGATTGATAACGATTGTGGTGTTTCGGCTTCCATTTCACCTGCCAGCCGTATGACCCCCAGTATGGTCTAGTGCAGCAGACACGCCACATTACGTTCGACAAGAACTGTTTACTTATTTATAAGGCTGCCATTTGAGACAGGGGGGTATTCGAAACTCGCTCTCCAGATACCCAATCTGCGTTCCAAGAAGCTGCTCTTGGATTTGCAAGGGGGTCCCGTCTACTGGAATCGCGAGCGAGACCGGTTTCGCCTGTCACGATCGGTATCCTGGTTACGATTATGTCTGGTTGACCATCCGTCATCCGAGTGACGATGTCGATCCTTGCTGTACGATCCTCGTCGGCTATCTTGAGTCACGCTGTGCGAAGACGCCGATCTCGATGACGGACCAAATTGCTCTGCACGGTATGGTCTGCCCGAAATATTTGGGTTGACGGCAGGACGTTGTGGAAGGGTATGCAGACCAGCTGAGGTAGGAAAGTTCGAGGTGGGTTGCTGATGTCGTGGGGTCATATATCCTGACGTGCCCAAACTAGACGATGACCGCATGGGTATCGCATATGGCCGAAATGCTTGTCCCGTATTTGGATGCAGAGCGGTCATGTTTCCGTCGGGCATTCCATGTGGTGGATGTACTAAGTGACCGGAACCCCCGGGGTGAGTGCCGTGTATCAAAAGGGGCACCGAGGAATGGCTAGCAGTTCCGGGTAATGACTGCACATTTCGTATAGTCGTTGCAGGATCCGCTGCATCAGAATCTAAATTTTGAGCAAGAATGTAAAGTTGCGGGAATTGCGCACGAAGTGCCTGCAATACTCCTTCAACCTTTGCGGGGATGGGATGTCCTTGCTCTGGGTTCGAGGGAAAACGCGGGAGTTGCAGTGATGGTGGCGGAGGCTGTTCGGGTGCACACTGACTTGTGGCCTGAGGAGCCAGGTTCTGTTGGGGATCGGCCGGTGGTTGCGACGCTGTGCTAGGGCTAATCATCGTCCTTAATTCGCTGTTCTGGTTCATAGGTGACTGCGCAGCAGAAGTAGAACTAAGGGACGCTTTGGCAGCACGGATTGGGGCGAGTCGGTCAACTACGGATAACGGAACTGGGGAACTCAGTGAGTCCATCTGAGATGATTCTACCTTCAGTGCCAGGCCGGTTTGTATAGATAATGGACCTCTGGACCCAAGGTTTGATGCGATGGACCGCGAGAGTGCATCGTGACCGTTTGGGGATAGCGGAAGGAGGGGGGGAATAGGGTTGTGCAGTGATCTTACCACTGGTGTGAGCAAAGGCGATTCTTCCCTCGCAACAGGAATGTTTGACAAAGAGTTGTTAGTGTTGCGAGACGATGTAAATTGCGGGGGCGTTGCGCTCGGACTCCCTTTGGCGAGTGATACTGTTGGTGTTCTCTTTGCACCACTCGTCTTCTGCTGAGTTGCACTGGATGGTTGCTTCAGTGACTTGGAGGCTTAAAAACAATCAATTTTGGTGGCCAGGTCTTTTTCTAGAGCCAATGATCACCAACCTTCAGCAGATTTTATACCAGGAGGTCTTGTAGGTTTCGCTTTTGGAGGAGCAAGCTCCATGTCCGAGGCATCAGAATCCACGGGTCGTTTGCGCTTTGCAGGTTTGACTGCTTTTGCTACTGCCAAAGCTGCAGGTTGGTCGCCATTACCATCGCTCTTCAGATCGGAAACCCTGATCTTTTTGGCCATAAATTCCATCAAATGCTTCGTGACGCGGGTGTTCGAACGGATATCCTGGTGAGAGGCCCGTACATCCTTCCTCATTTTCTCGATAGCGGAAGACATTTGAGTGAGCGAAAGCGTCTTCCGCTTTAGGTAAATCAGTACCCCGATCGTGACGAACTCGATAGGAGATACACGGGTAGGGCGATTGAGCGATCCGCTATACTTTTTGTCACGCGCTAGGGTTACGAAGATGCGGAATGTTTCATGCAAGTCTGCACGAAGCTGGCTCGGCACGACTTCAGTTTTCTGGAGCCATTTCTCAAGTGTCTTGGTGCCTGGCACTGTAGTCTTGGGATGGTTTTCAATAAGGTAACCGATTGTAGCAAGGCACTGGAAGTCTCGTCCACGAGCGTGCCCCCAATCGAGGTAACCTTCGAAGCCTTCATCCCCAAGTACCTGGTTTTGGATTTCGCGAATAGTCACAGACCATGGACCAACGAGTGCCTGCAGACGCTCTTTTTCAAGTGAATCACGCTAGCGGCAGAGCAGACAAGGCGACAGAGCGCACCTGCGGGCGTCAGCGCGACGCCTAATTGGACCCTCTGTGTTATAAACTTGTATAAGAAATTGATCAGGGTGCAAGGTAGTATGCTTACCTGGAAAATCTCTCGTTCCTGGTCATTGTCCAGCCCTGTGTATTCGACACACACAATCTGTTTATTCGTAAACAGCGTTTTCATGTGTTGAGGTAAAAGCCTGCGCCGCGCAATGGTTGCAGTCGACTTGAACCAGAGCTTCTCACTTGTAAACCTACACAAGCCAATGACTTAGCTAAAAATGATCTTTTTAAAGAGATGGATGGGTACTTACGAGTCTTTGTCTAGTCATCACACAAGAGAAAATATTAGTGGGGTACTTGGACATCGGCGCCACGAATGTGACTGACGTGGTATCTGTATTAGGAATCAGAAAGTCAGCGTTATCGCTAAGTTTGATGACACACATGTCCATCAATGAACCTACAAAGGGTCAATCAAGTGAACGTATGTTGACAAATCATATCTTACCTCTGGATTGAGGTCAAACGCTGCTTTCCATCAATGCAGGTCCGCAGCTCACTTCCATCATCTTGTATCGTCACGGCTTTACAATTCGTTGTCAGGTCTGATGTAACTAGCACTGGTATGCCACGTACCAAAAATTATCGGGGGTATGTAGTAATTACGCAATATCGAGTCAATTAGTCCAGACTGTTTTTCCTCTTGCCATACGACATCTTTAGTACGAATTTCAAGATCAGCCATCAACGTCAAGGTTTCGGATGGGGGACAACTTACCTCGCTGATATTCTGGATCCAGGTCTATAGAGTTGTCAATAATCTGGTCTGCAAGTTGGGACACAGTGAGCGCTGAGGATCGGAACTGGATAACAAGTTAACGTACCATAAAGCGATTTGGCAGTATATTGTGCTGTTCGGGGTGCGCGGAGAACATGGGTAATCTTGTATTCTTTAGATGCTTTCTTCTTGCCGTCGGACGCACGCTTCGAAAGAGGTACGTCCTCCTCTGAAGAAAGCTCGGTTAAGTCAGAGACGTCCGAGAGCGACATCTGCAGAAGTGAGCCATCAGACCATCAGAATCAAATTAGACCATGGCCAAGTTCCAGAGACCCACCAAATCTATAATTGGGTGAAGATGGCTAGTTGCGAGATAAGTGGGATACCGGGGAGGATGATCAGCTCACAGGTTACAAGTTGATCGAGGTCGCAACTTGCCCAGGGAGAAGTCCGTGGTCAAAGGGTAAACGTGAAGGAAATTAGTGCAAGCTAGGGTGCGACATACTCGTGGGGAATGCCGGAGATTTTTCACCCCAAACTTCCTTTTCAGTCAGTAAGTTAGTTGGACGATCAAGGGAAGATCCCCTCAGGGAGCTACGAGACAGCGTTTATGATGGTGGCTGCAAAGAGGATATAAGCGCCATTTTCGAGGCCATCACTAACACTGATGCCCAAGCGCTGGCAAAGCGCTGGTGAACAAGCGCCAGACCCACACAGACCTCGGAGTTCCGATCGGTGGTTTTTGGGTCACAAACCAGTCACATGACCTATAAATTCGCACTCCGTTTCAACTTAGACGCGTCGCGTCGCGTCTGAGATATCGAACTCCCACAATCAAGGATGCGAATTGAGGAGCTTGTGCTCGAAGGTATGTCTTACTGCCTAACAGAATTATACTCTAACGGAATAATGTAGGGTTTAAATCTTACCCTGTGCGGACGCAGATAACCGGATGGGATCCTTCGTTTAACGCGATCACCGGCTTAAACGGCTCAGGCAAGTCGAATATCCTCGACGCGATATGTTTCGTTCTTGGAATTACGAACATGGCACAGGTGTGTAAAATGTCTCTTGGACCGCCTGCCTTCGCTACCCAACTTGTCTTCTTTGTAGATGCGTGCGCAGAACCAGCAAGATCTCATCTACAAGCGTGGACAAGCAGGCGTCACTAAAGCGAGCGTTACCATCGTCTTTGACAATTCGGATCGGGAGAAGAGCCCCCTGGGCTTGGAGGATTACAAACAAATCACAGTCACTCGCCAGGTCGACCGTTTATCTCAACTACCGACGTTTACTGACCGTTCGACGAGTGCAGATCGCGCTGCCCAACACAACAAAATATCTATTGAATGGGCACAAGTCTACTCAGCAAGCGGTTCAGAATCTGTTTCAAAGCGTCCAGCTGAACATCAATAACCCCAACTTCCTAATCATGCAAGGTCGCATAACCAAGGTCTGTCACGTTCTAGATTCCACCCTGCGGTTGTCAACACAATTTTAGGTGCTGAATATGCGACCACAAGAGATTCTTGGTATGGTGGAAGAAGCCGCCGGTACCCGCATGTTCGAAGAGCGGAAGGACAAAGCCAAGAAGACGATGGACAAGAAGGACAAGCGTGTACAGGAGCTCAGTTCTATTCTCTCGGAGGAAATTTCGCCAAAGCTGGAGAAATTTCGTGCCGAGAAACGGCAGTTCCTCGCATGGCAAAAGGATCGAACGGAACTCGAGCGAATCGGTCGTACTCTGCGAGCGTGGGACTGGACGGAGGCGAAGAGAAAACTCGAGGCCGCAGGAGATAGTATTAAGGCTAAGGAAGCGGAGAGGGGGACCGTGAGTAAGCAGAGGAAAAAACTGCAGAAGGACTGCCAGGAAGCAGACAAGGTGCGAGAAGAAATCAACGAGAAACGCGAAGCAGAACGGAAGAAGGGCGGCAAACTGAAGAAGCTGGAGGAAGAAGTTGCAGGTTTGGATAAAGAGCTGGAGAAATTCCGTACCCAGATCCAACTCGCGAATGGCAACATTGACGATGAGGAGAAAAAAGTCACCTCTTCCCGGGACGAGGTCCAGAAACTGCGCGGTTCGCTCGAGGACAAGTGTCGTCAAGTCGGCCAACTCGAGAACACCTATCAAGGTGTGAAGGCCTCTTTTGACGCGAGCCAGGCTACCCTCGCCAATTCGGAGGAACTTCTTCAAACCCTCTTAACTGGCCTCTCATCGTCCAACACGGGGAATACTGGGGGTGGCTATATGGGTCAAATTGCCGATGCCAAGGCACGCTTAGCGCAAGGTTCGGCAGAAGAGGAACAGCATCGTGTAAAGCTCTCTATGTGTGAGAAGGAGCTGAAGGCCCTTGAGGCGAGATGGAAGGATGTAGAGAAGGACGCCCATCAGGGACAGCAGAACCTCGCCAGGATAAAGGGGGAGCTCGAAAAATTAAAACGCCAACTAGCTGAATGCGGATGGAGCGCTGAACAACAACAAGGATGCGATATTGAGATGGGTACCGCGCGAGGTGAAGTCAACGAGAGGACAGAGGCAAGCGCGGGTTTCTTTTCATACGCAGTAGTTGCTAATGCACAACTACAGGCACGCGATGGTGTCAAACACCGTCTCTCCAACTTGACCTTTAACTACACGTTACCTTACCCCTCTTTCGACCGCAGCAAAGTCAAAGGCCTCGTCGCTACGTTGACTTCTGTCCCTCCTGAACACACAAACAAGGCAACGGCGCTTGAAATTGCCGCAGGTGGCAAGCTGTACAACGTTGTTGTCCAGGATGAGCGCATTGGCAAGGACCTCTTGCAGAGCGGTAAACTCAAGAAACGCGTGACAATCATTCCTCTTAATAAGATCAATGCTTTTACCCTCTCTGCTCAGGTACACGATGTCTCTCGTGGATCTTGCCACCGAAGTATCTCACGATTTTAACAGAAACTCGCTCACGTCGATCAGCTTGCTCCTGGGAAAGCGAACGTTGCTCTGTCACTCATCGGTTATCCCGAGGACGTCGCCCGCGCCATGGCCTACGTGTTCGGCGACACAATCATCTGTGTAGATGCCGAGTCCGCCAACGCTGTTACGTTTGGCGCCAAGGTCCGCTCCGTAACGCTCAACGGTGACGTCTACGATCCTTCTGGAACGCTTAGCGGCGGAGCACCGCCTAGCGGAAGTGGTATGCTGTTGAGAGTCCAGGAATTGTTGGAAGTGGAGAAAGCCCTGGACCAAGCACGGGTTCGTCTTACAGAACTCGAGAGAGCGGAGGGCGCGGGACGGGAGCGCAGGGAACGGTGGAAGAAACTCGCGAGAGACGTCGAGATCAAGGAACACGAGCTTCGCCTGTTGGATGAGCAGATTGGTGGAAGCAACGCTGCGAGAGTGAGGCTTGGATATCGTCTGTTATCACAGGATGATCTGACGGACGAACACAGCTTGGCGCGGAGGTCGAATCGCAGCGAAAAGCCATCGCCGAACTCCGGGTTGCTATTCAAGCCGCGAAAGATAAGCAGAAAGCTGCCGAAGAAGACGTCAAGAAGCTCGAAAAAGATATGCGAGAGTTCAAGGACAACAAAGAAGGCAAGATCAACGAATTGAAAGTAAGATGTTCGTGGATTCTCCGCACGGCCTTACTCACTGCACTTGGTATAGAAAGATATCACCAAACGCAAGAGCGAGCTCCAGAAAGAGGCTGTCGTAGTAAAGACGCGGCAAAAAGAACACCAAACGGGGGTTTTGGAACTAGGTGCCCGAAACTCGTCACTCATTTTCCGTTCCGACTGACCTTCGCTTTCCAAGAACAATTGGAAAATGATATCCAAGCCGCAGATACCGCCATTCAAGATGCCCTTGCTCAGATCGATAGGATGCAGAAGGACCTCAGTAAAATTCAGGATAAGCTGTCCGATGTCACTGTACGTCGTACCTTGGCTACTGGTATAATTTTGAGCTCAATTCCTTCGTGCAGGCCAGACACGCCAAAGCTGAGGCAAGGCTGCAGGAGGAACGCGCGACTCTCACTCAGTTCGACAACGAACTGAAAGAACTTGAGGACACAATCAAGCTCCAGAAAAAGGGCATCTCCGATGCAGAGCTGGTTCTGAAGCGACTGGAGCATGAGATGGGCGCTCTTGAGAAAGATAAGGTCGCGCGATCCGAAGACATAGCTAATCTCGAGAAGCAGTTCGAGTGGATATGCGAGGAATGCCAGTAAGTTCTTCCACATCGATCGGAGCTATGTCTCTCACGTTCGTGTATAGTTCGTTTGGAAAGCCTGGCTCTCCGTACGACTTCGAGACCGTCGATATCGAGGCTCTATCAGGCAAGGCGGACGAGTTGGAGACGCGCCAGCGTAGTATGAAGAAGAAAGTGAATCCCAAAGTCATGAACATGATTGAGACGTAAGTAAGGTACAAACTACTGTTGCCTGTTAACTCACCTGCTTGTGCTAGCGTAGAGAAGAAGGAAGCCGAAATCAAGAGGATGATGGCGACAGTATTGAAGGACAAACAAAAGATAGAGGATACCATCGCGGAACTCGATCGCTATAAACGCGATGCTCTTCAGAAAACATGGGAAAAAGTTGACGGGTAAGTTTTTTCTCCCATCATGCGCATCATGTCACTAACGCCTTACTTTGCAGTGATTTTGGTGCCATATTCGCCGAATTATTGCCCGGGAATTTTGCGAAGCTACAACCTCCAGAAGGGCAAGACTTGGTGCAAGGCCTCGAAGTCAAGGTCCGACTGGGATCCGTGTGGAAACAGAGTCTGACCGAGCTTAGCGGCGGGCAACGGTGCGTGCCACCATCGATATAGTGTCGGGTCGTATCCTAACGGAACACGCGATCCAGCTCGTTGATCGCACTGTCTCTCATCATGGCACTCCTCCAGTTCAAGCCCGCTCCCATGTACATTCTGGACGAAATTGACGCCGCCCTCGACCTGTCACACACCCAACATATCGGCCAGCTCTTCAAGAATCGGTTCAAAGGCTCGCAGTTTATTGTCGTATCCCTTAAGGAGGGTCTTTTCACTAATGCCAACGTTCTATTCCGGACACGCTTCCGGGATGGGACTTCGATTGTCGAACGGACAGTGGACAGATCCGGGTCCTCGTTGTATCAAAACGCCCAGGGTGACGATCAGGGACACCGGAGTTCGCGGAAGTCACGGCGAACGGGCCAGTAGAGCGTGCAGCGTTACCGGGAGCGCGAGTGGAGGGTGGGGTAACAACCGTACTAGTACTGTAGGACATTGTAGGTTATAATTATAATCGACCGTCCGCGATCGTCATTACTGGACAGAGGCCCGGTGACAAACGTGAGCTGCTTGCTGCCCAGGTGTCGTGTCCGAACCGATTGGTAATCGCCCATATTGAAAGGCTTTCAATTCAGATTGTCAACCTTTTGCAATCCTATATCCAACACCGATGAACATGAGCCGTACCCGGGCACCAAGAGCCCCGGCAGTCTTCCGCATGGTTGTACGCAATTGCATAAATCATGGACGCTCTTGGTCGTTCTCCAGGCACGACCCCCGATACCCCGAACTTCGTTGTCATAGTACCGGGAACTGCATCCACGGCTGTATGAACGATCGTCTCCTGAACTGGATTGTATCGCGGGAATCCTGGAAGCGGCATAGTGCGAAATAACCTCATGTTATAGTATCACCCACCGACTAATAGCTAACTTTCAGTGTGTGGATCGCAATCGAACTGCCCGTTTCAGCAGCACATTGACGCCACACGTGTGCCTGCCAATGTTAGCCTGTTAGTTCAAAACTCAGTGTCAGGTCTGCATACTCTTACAAGTCATGACACGTGCAGGTCACAATACTACTGAAGATGGTGCTCGATCCTGCGTGCCTGGGTGACCTAATATTGCACCAATGCTAATGACCCTCTTGTATGAGTTCTTGGGTACGGGCCCTTGCAACCATGCCGATAGGCCGCTCGCTTGTCAAAGCTTATCTTCATCTATATGAACCGTGAGTCCAATCTCATGTTCACTATCCTTTCACTCACTTTCTTTCTCTCATCGAGTTTTTTACAATGTCACTTTCTCCGGTCTATATCGTCCGGGGTGCGTGCAGCATTTCAGATTAATATATCTCATATGCTTAATGAAGTGCTTCAGTCGTAGCCAGCGTTTTTCAGGCTCTAGGACTTATCTTAACAGTATGGCGGATCTACATTCGCCTCCAAATCCGTCGATTCTGGTGGGAAGACGCTTGGGCGGGAATCTTGTTGTTCACGGGCCTGCTTTGGATGATAGCACAATGGGTCCTTTTGCTCACAGGTATGCGTCTCCGGGTCGCGAATTACCGCGCGGTTTCGAAATCCACTCATGATTAATGTCTAGATGGTTTGACGTCCATTATAGCTGCGTGGTTCTACTCTATTGGTTTTACATCCATCGTGACGTGCGTATCAGTGCCTTTTCGCCACATATTAAAATAAATCTCATGCAATGTGCTATAGGTTGACACGCATGAGCATACTGTTCTCCATCATCAGGATTGTTTACGGACGTCCTCGTCTCCTCAAGTTCACCTACGCCTGTGTGGCGTTTTTTCTATCATGCTGGATAATACTTACTATTGAGAAAATCGTCCAATGTTCAAACCCAAGCTGGCATCATCATATAGTTTCTTCTGGGAAACCATTTTGTGTGCCCACAACGCAGATTTTAATCTTTGAGTTTACGAGTGAGTTCCCATCTTGCTCTCCTGCCAATCCCTTGATACTAATGATCGAACCGGGGGTTCAGCCGATTGTGTCGCAGTCTCTATCCTCGTCGTACTTCCTATTCGCATGCTTTGGAAGGTCAAGCTACCTAGACGTCAACGAAGAATGATTCTCTCCATATTTGCTTCCAGCGTCCTCTTAGCCCTTGGAGCGTTGTTCCACACAGTTGGCCAAATCCTCGGGGTGTTTGTAGTGGAAATTGCGGGAATAAACGTTGAAGTGCGTCCTTTGTTACACACTCTAAGGCGAGTGATATTGAACTTGTCTCAACCCACACAAAAGGTTACCTTTTCCTTCTTTGTTTGCAATTTGCTTGTCCTCGTAACCTACACGTATCGTTTCCTGCTTCACAACGGAGAGCGGGACACCCCAAAAGAAGTTTCAACAAGTTTCGATGACGATTTCACAACAAGGCTGTCGCGGTCTGGTCAGACGACATCTTGGACAACTTCCCTAGATCTGACCACTGCCGATCTTTCGACCAGTGATCGCCTAACCCCCAACATGACGGGAAGTGTTCCCTTGCGGTCCGACGGAACCTCCACTGCGGGGTTGCAATCTATATAGTCGAGTCACTTATTGTATTTATTCCCTACCGTTCGTCTTGCTATTGTGTACACAGCTGTGATGTAATCATAATGTCCGGCGTGCACGCATTGGCAGTATAGTAACTTCGTGTTAATTCATCAGGATCAAATCGATCTTTGGCAATGGCTGCGTACGAGGGCTGGAACACGTTGTAAACTTTGTTCCCGTAGTTCGTGATCAGATTCATGCTAACCAATGCTCGGGGCGAGTGTGGCATACCGCGTGACGGGGTTTGTGTCCTGGATCTCCTCGGCGCTAAGTACTAGTCATTGTACTCAAGACAGAGGATGGAAGCGCAGTCTCAAGTTACTTATTCCCCAGACACACTGATGCGACGAATGTTCAGGGGCTCTGCCATAGTGAGCTGCATGTTACCCAGTAGCCTGACAGTACAACTCACACGGACAAATGTCAAGCTTTCAAGCGGCTCCCAAGTGGCCATCCCACGGGCTCCACGGGGCAACAAGGTCGTGAGAACGGTCACTTGGTATTGGTACTGGTACTACTCTCAAGCACCTCCACTCTCAGCATTCTGTCCTGGACTCGGCTCGCCAGGTTCCTCAAAAAGGAGGCTGTCAAGCTCATACCATAGGTTGCTTGTTCACAACTTAGTTACTCTCTATCCAGGTACGATTTCGCACATTCGGGTGGTGTAGCCACTCCCCTGTAATCCGCCACTGCTCGACGAATGCGGGATCAATGAAAAAAAGAATCCTCGTTAGGAATATGACAGTGACATTCGTGGAGTTTTCTTCGACCATTCGCTGAACTCTGACAGGTCCCCACATTGGATGACAACGTCCTCACAGACACGACAGGGCTGCTGCAATCCACACAATTCACCATGGCATCGTGAATTTTTTTTTGGTAACCAGAAGAAGTGTCTGATATTGTCCCACTTGGAAGGTGTACATATCGGGAGGTAATGCATGTACGTAGTACTCAGCTGATCTATGAAGTAGCGAACCTTTAAAGTCATCGGAAGGGGGTAACTCGTCAGCGAGCATCACTGCGATCAAGGAAATGAAGGGCACGGCTTATTACTGGTAAGAAATGATCCCGTTAAGTCGGACTGATAGGTATAGCATTCCAGTTTGTCTCGGCGTCGTTCCGTTCGTCGATATCAACCGATGTGCGTTTCACATAGTAACATGTCGCCTGGACGAGCTACTCGATCTTGATTTTTTTTTTCAAATACTAATATCAGACAACACCGGGCCTATACTCAAGCATCTCGTCATTCTGGCAATCGGGCCAGTGAGACCATGGGAATTCAATAATTATCACAGAAGGTATTCTCAACGGACTGGTTCCGATCAGATCCTCTCACTTTAGGTAAGTACGCCAACGCATGTCAGTGATATGACTTCCGACCTTCAGTAGCACTGGGAGTGGCATGATTCGCAACTTGAACGCTCGCTCCTCGTCAGCCCGAGCTTGCTGACCTACCTAACTCCATAAGGGTGAGTGTGTGTCTGTGCACTAATATTCGTCTCGAGTAACACGGGGGCAGGGAAACTGTCGATCTTCCGATCTCTCTTCGCCAGCTCGAGAATGGAACGGGGTATATTTTACGTGCGGGGTGGGGTAGCCTATCAGATCATCAGTTTCGGGGTACTTTCTGATCGTCCTCCAAGTTGTCGCCATCATCATTGAGTCTCTAAGGTTGCTTTTGATAGCGTGGCGAGTACATTTTCGCCTCGGAATTGATCGTTTCTGGTGGGAAGATGGGCGGGCAGTCGTCCTGATCTCAACGGCTCTATCTTGGATCATAGCGTATTCATACTTGCAGGTGAGAAACAGACCTGTCCAGATAGCAGAAATATTGAAGGAACGTGATTGGGCGTAGACAGCACGACTCGGACGTCCATTATGGCTTTATGGGTCTACTCCCTCTGCTTCACTTGTGTTGTGACGTGTGTTTCCATAGATGTATCTTATGCATTGTTATTATAGGATGGCACGTATGAGTGTATTGCCCTCTATCATCAAATTTATCCAAGGGAGTTCACGTTTCCTCAATTTTACCGTGTATTTTTTGGATTATAGATACTTATGCCTGTGTGGCATTCTTTGCAGCATGCTAGGCAATACTTATCGTTGAGAAGGTTGTGCAATGTGCCTCAGATCCTGGCTGGCATCATAAAGTACTTCTGTATGGAAAGCCATTCTGCAGTGTGGTGAAGCCGCAAATTTCTCTCTTTGAGCTCGCAAGTAAGCACACCCTCCTCGCGCCTTAGGTAAGTGGTTCCTTGGGTGTTGATAGAAACTACTGATCAAACTGGCTATCCAGCCAATTATGTCACAGATTCTATCCTCGTGGTGCTCCCCCTTACTATGTTTTTTTTGGAGGGTCAAACTACCTCGACATCAGAGCAGAATGATTTTCTCCGACTTCGCTTCAAGCGTAGTTCCCGCCCTCGGAGTTGGTCAAATTTTAAACGACATCACCGTATTCGCTGCTGGTTTGCATGTCGAGGTGAGTGTCCACATTGCGCAACTCCGACATTACTGATACCGTCTCAAATACGTCTTCAGGCCGCTCTGCCGATCATTGTCTGTAATCTGCTCGTTGAGTCGTTGTGACATACATACCATGGATTGCGCCGCGGCAACTCCACCATGACAAGGGCGACGGAAAAACAAGTAACGACGGTGATTTCACAATGCGACTAAATCCACCAATGCCAACGACGACTTTGCTTATGGCCACTGTTGAGTTAACGTTATCCTTGACCAAGCAGAGCAAGGCAAAGAGCGTTTGAAGATAAGGGGATCTCGTGAATATGCATTAGTAGTTGGGTTTTTCGCTACATAAAAATACGGACGAGGCGTGGCATGACTTGGTGAAATATTCGTATTCACCTTATGAGCACGGTGATCGCGGATAATCAATGAATACAAGCTTCCACTGATTTACGTGAATTTCAGATCGGAGCTTAGAATGACTTCCATTTTGGGTGACTCGTCTGCTTGTTCCCGTTGACGGAGACTTTCAGTTATCTAGCAAGTTGCCAGCAAGTTGCTCCAAGATTTCGTTCCTTGGGCGGTTTCGATCCCTTAAGGCGCTCACAATGTCGCGCTCTCGTCAACGATGGGAGGAACCGGCTGAGTCTCACTGGGAGCCGGTGTATGGCCACCCTTATAGCGATGAATACCGTGGCAGCAGGAGAGGTTACGCACCGCCCACAGATTTTCTTCCGAGGAGCTTCAATTATTGGCGAGACGAACCCGTTCCGCCGACTTCCTATTACCCGCAGCGTTCATACCGACAGGAATACCACGGTGACCAGTGGGGCGACAGTAGTCGTCCGTGGCACACCGAGTCTTCGCATTCTAGACGACGACGCGATTTTGGGTCTGGCCGCAATTGGGACGACTCGGAATCGTGGAGAGACAGTAGTCCATCTCCGCGCTCAAATTCTCCCGGCCAACGCCGCCCAACTCATACCCCGCAACCCTACGTCCCTCCTTCTACACTTCCTGCAAGCAGTCCTATAGAGCGTACTCTCCCACCCTCACTGCAGCAGATGCCGCCGGAACCCAGCCCAGGATACCTCTCTATTTCAAAGCAACTATCTGAAGTTCTGCGTGACCCCGGATCAAGCCGCAAGCTGCTTGTCCTTGACCTCAATGGCACGCTTCTTATCCGTTCTGCTCGATCCCGGTTTGCATCGGGACCGCAATTACGTCGGGTTCAACCACGTCCATATATGCAGTCATTCCGTCAATATCTATTCTGCCCAGAGACGAAAGCATGGTTGGAAACCATGATATGGTCATCTGCCCAGCCGCACAGTGTGGATGATATGGTAGACAAGGTGTTTGGGGCCAGCAAGGGTGAACTAAAAGCGGTGTGGAATCGAAAAAGTCTCGGTCTGTCTGAAGCGGACTACCGTGAGTGACGGCAAGCGCTACTCTCTATTGGTGGGATCGGCCATCATGCCCAGTGTGCTGACCGGTTTTTGTGCTCTAGATCGGAAAGCAATCGCTACAAAGGACCTTACGAAACCATGGGGCTTGCTCGCTTGGCATCCTGGTGTTGCAATGAACGAAGGACATTCTGCGGTTACACCTCAATCTCAGATCATTCATTCCCCACTCACAACGCTCCTACTGGATGACTCTCCTCATAAGGCGGCACTCCAACCCTACAATCACGTATGCATACCCGAGTACGATAACACTAGGAGGCAACAGGATTTGCGATCGTTCTTTGCCGCGAGAGTGCCCAAAAATGGCAAGAAGGACATGCAAGCAAAGCGGAAGGTCGAAGCCGAGGCATTTCCTTGTTCTTCTCATCGAATTATTCCGGACCCCTCCCCTACGGTTGCTAAGCCACTTTCGGACGAAGATGACCTGTACGATGTGACGCTGTTATCGGTCATCGGTATCCTTGAAGCCGTTAAATACCAGAGCAATGTTGCGGGATGGATTCGTGACGGTGGGCTGTGGGTTACCCGAGAGAGGTTCAGCGAGGCCGGTGCGTTGCATGTCAATCGTCGTTGGGTTGACAAGGCTGAAGGTGGCGAGATAGCTTCGAGCACGATTGTAGGGACTAGGGTCGATGCAAGTGGCACGTCTGATCCTGCTGTGACGCCTGAGCAAATTCATCTGCAGACCAAGATGTGGTTTGACGATCCGTTGGTAGTAGCTTATTGGGTCGCGCAAGGCCGAAGAACCTTGATGGAGTTGGGCATTCACGTCGTACATGGGGTGACAGGGTAGCTGCAGTAGGGGGCTATCTTCGAATGGTATGGCTGAGGCCATGTTTGAAAACTGTGGTAATCCCTAACTTGAACTTGCAGGCAGCAGTGGGAGCGTATACAGAGTCACATGCAAATCCAAGAGGGCTCGTCCTAGTTCTTGTACCACAGCATACAACATCGTGCAGGGACGTGTCTGCTTCCATAATCTTATTGCGATGGGGTGGTCGATATCATTCAGCTGAAACTTCCTGATACTTTTTTTTTTGAGGGTCCATTGCGTGCGGCAAATGTTATTCGACTTCCTGAAAAGCGTGGCAGGCTCTTCTCTTCACTTGCGTCCACGGCTCCTTCGAGCTTAGCAATGTCTAGTTCATTCAGCTCAGTGAATTTACTTTAGAAGGTTGCTAATAAAGCGTCTACAGATAAGTTGTGTTCGCATAGCTCGATTTGGAAGTTCTAAACAGTAACTTCTACACTTGTAGCACTGGTTGTTTGCGAAGCAGCCCCGTTCACATATTGGCTAACAAACTCTTCACCCAACATTCGAATCAGTCCACGGCAGCCAGTCTGCCACAGGTCACTACCGACGTTCCTGAATCAATATCATACGTTGTTGCAGGAACATTTATATGTTCCCTCTAAGAGGGTTTGCATTACGTCATATTCAAATGCTGACCGCGCCGGAAGTGAAACATATCGAGCGACGTCGTGGTAAAAAGATCATTGCAGGGCCTTACACATGATTCCTCCTAAGCTGAAATTACCAGTATGTGCATGACAGCCGTTGTGAAAAGTGTTTTTTTCTGCACACTTACAGTCATGTTGTTGCTTACCGACTTGCGCTGGAGTCCCGCCAGATATATAGGGGCCACTGCCATATCCTGCATGATGTCATGTACCCTCGCGACAGGGCAAACTCTTACCGACGCACAGGTCTCCGTCGTAAGTCAGCGACTCGCAGAAAGGGCGACCCACAGGCGAGTCCGTCCTTCCTGATTGTAATAAAACTGACCAATCAATGTCCCCACAGCTGGGAGTATGGCACACGTTCCGAAGTGCTCTTGGAGTACAATGCGTCAAGT